>JPKE01002837.1:0-27276 GCA_000750995.1 Pseudogymnoascus sp. VKM F-4520 (FW-2644) | reverse complement strand
AAGGGGAAGGGGAAGGGGAAGGGGAAGTGAAAAGGAAAGGAGAAAGGGAAGGGGAAGTGAAAAGGAAAGGAGAAAGGGAATGGAAAGACCGTACCAGAGACAATGGTGGATGCCGAGGATTGATTTTTTTAATGCCAAAGGCAAGGTTTTGGAAAGAGTTGCTTGTCTGCGGTTTATAATTCGGTATTTAATTAACACATACTGCCCCACAAATTTATGGGATTACAATTCACGTTGACTTTATTAAATTTACAATGCAATACAGCTGAATCAGGACAGAAAGTAAGAAGCGAAAAATTGGATTCTCTACGTAGCTTTTAGCAACCCGTGCCAAATCACGACCCCTCCCGAGGGTTAGGCCAATTCGAAGGGATGGTGAGAGACGTCTCCACCGGGCTTCTGGGGCCGCCGATACTCCCACTTGTCCCGCTGGCACTGCTCCCATCGTCACTGATTTTCCTCCCACGCCTAGGCATTGGCAGTATCGCCGCTGGCTCTTCATTCGAACTCTGCGTAAACCCACTGACGCCACTCAGCATGCTGCTACTGCGGCCGCGATGCGGCCGTGGCGGTGTATACGCCATGCTCGGAACGGAGTAGTCAGCGACGTTAACATTCGGAGCATTCCAGGGGTAATTGGACGCAGCGACGTTATCGGGCATGTCGAACGGGTTCATTGTCGTCGGCGAGGGTTGCTGCACCTGAGACGCCAGGTATGCGGCTTGCTGAATCTCAGCATTCTGGAGCGCATGGATGCTAGCCCACAGCGTCGCTAGGGACTGCTGCATATCGAAGATCTGCGGCTCAAGCTGATCTAGACGCTCGAGGTACATCATCTCGGTGCGGGCGCGCTCGGCCTCTTTCGCACCGCGCTCAGTTGCTTTGCGCTGAGCCTCGTCGAGTCCCCTTGCGTTGGCGTCGGTGATGCGCTCATATTCTCCGTTTAGCTTGCTGATCCGGCTTTGCATCCTCTCGCGCTTCTGGAGGAAGGCCGTCACCTCGGCGGTTAATGCATGGAGCTCATGCTCCGAGGAGACCTTGGCCTCATGAAACTTGCTGCGCGAGGCTTTGTGGATGTCTTTCTCGGCTTGCCATGCGACTTTGGAACACTTCCACCCCCTGAAGTCGTCGTCAGGAACATCTTCGAGACTCCTCAATTGGTCAGCCAAGGAAGCAACTGCATCCTCGGCCTGTCGCGCATGAAGATGGCTCTGTTGCACCTTCTGGCGTAACCGGTCATCATTACCACCAGACGACGCAATGTTGCTGCCCAGTTTATCGATCTCCTTTCGGGCTGAGTGCATCTTGCTTTTCTGCTCCTTCCGTTCACGCTTCTGACGAAGGCGTTCCTCATTGAGCTTGGCCTCTGCAGAGAGGATGGATGTTTTCAGTGTCGTGGTGGGAGAGTCGGGTCGTGCAGATCGTGGTGCGGTGGTTGACAGCGCAGGGAGAGGCGTTGCATCTGTGGCCGGAGCCTGCATTGTTCGAACGTTGGTCGAGAAGATAATCGCATCGTCAAGGGTGCCGACAAATTCGCATTCGTAGTTTGAATTGGGGGCCAGCCCAAATATCTCGCCGCTCCATTGATCACTCTTTGGCGACACAGCAATGTCGAGGGGGTTGATTCGAGTCGGTTGCCATACCGTCTTATTCACACGGACAAAGAATGGTTTCGATCGATCAACCCCGAAGCTGTCTATGGAGTCTTCTGGCGTAGATGGGTCGGCGTCGGCCCGGGAAGGGAAATAGCTAGTGTTGAAGCAGACTTCATCGGAGCCAATGTGCGTTATCCAGATACGGTCAGCTTCACTGTCGAACGGCGCGTTCCCAAGGTTGTTGATATCCGTGGCATTCGCTCCAGCGGACTCTGCCGCGGTGCGAGAGGTCTCGTACTCCTTGGCCATGACGACCTTGGTGCTGGCAAGAGCTGCCCAAAGTGGCTGCTGTACGCGGACCTGAGCGCCCACCTTGCGTTTCTTTTTCGTATTCAGTGACTTATCTGCGGTGCTTGCCGATCCATTCGTTTCGACAGAGGCGGTAGCCGTTGAGGCCGTGCTCGCTTGGTTGGTAGGTTCCCCTTGTGATATGGAGCCGTTCGCAGCCTCTGGGTCCCCTGCTGCGGATGCAATGAGGTCTCGTCTTTCTCGTCGCACATACCAATCCCTGATGTATCGAACAATTCCTTGAGTCAGGATGTGGACCGCTAGGATCGTTCGGACCCAGGTGAAGGCGCCTTTATTATTTGTCGATGAATTCTCGAGGGGATCGTCGATATCGGGCGAGTGGTTGAAGAGGAAACTAAGACGTGACTGCTTGAGAGAGCCATTGCGAGCAAAATGCGATGCTCCGATGATTCCGAGACAGACAAGGACGTTATTGAAACCTGCATCTTTACTTGTCGTGCCTCCGCCGAGTGTCAGCGCAATAACGGTCTGCGCCACATCCAAGGACAGGTTCTGCAGAGGGCTCCACAGGAATAGCCAAACGAGCAAGACGAGTAGATCTACAGCCACGAGGGTGGCCACAGACGGGGTTCCCAACGAGCCCTCGAATATGTCGGTGAAGGTGAAGCTTGAATGTGCGCCTGTGGACGGAGGCACAAAGGTGAGCGTGGCGAAGAGGAGGTGGATGAGAGTGAGGAACGCGGGTGGAACTTGGAGGAGGACGATGAGGATGGCGATTGTATCGTAGAGCGGACAAGAGCGTAGGACTGTGAATAAGAAAGTCACAGGGCCAGCGTCTCGGTGCACAGCGGGGTTCTTGGCGGCGTTCACGTCAATTCTGCGATGAGTCTCTTGCGGAATGGACATTGTCGCAGAATTCTGGTACGACTCGGAGGAGGAGGATTCGGAGTAGCCGCTTAGTGAAGCGCGTCGGACGACGGAGACGGCGAACTTGGAGTCGGAAGCACCATTGGGAGGCCGTGTGTGCCCCGATCGTGTCTGTCCATGCAGAGGAGGGGTTGAGGGGAGCGACGATATTGGCGGTGGTTGTGAAGTTGGCTGCGTCGCGCCATTGATGTGCCCATTGCTCCTCTGCTTCTGTATCCTCTTCCCTGGCCCTACCAGGCCATTCTCGTGCCTCGAGTTGTGCTGGTTCGCCGCTGGCCCTTGTGGTCGTTTGTTGGCGGCAGAGCGTCCCATACGTCCTCTGCTGACCCAGACGCTTCCTGAGCCAGCTCAAAGCTGCAGGGCGCACTCAGTCTGGTGGCGGTCCCAGACCCAATGTCGTAAGGTAGCCAAGATGGAAGGGGGTTGGTTCGAACGGCCGGCAGTTGTTTTTTCGAGGGTATGTGGCGGATGGTGAGAAGGGTTGGTTGGGAGTTGTGAGGTTTCGCAGGGTGCGAATGTGATCGAAGTGGCGGGTAAGGACGTGTGGTCCCTAGCTGAAGATTCGGAGGTTGTTTTGAAAGTCTGGTAAGATTCAGGAATCGGTTGCTTTGAGTAGCGCACAGCGAAGCGGCAGCCCGTTTTAATGATGAGTCAGCATGGGAAAAGTAGTGGTAGCGGAGTGGTAGCGGAGTGGTGAGTGGTCGGGGGACGCTATTCTTGGTGTGTCTGGGTATTTTAGGTGCCAAGCGAAGGCTTTTTTAATGTTATGGGCCTTCGGGGCGTTCTGGCGAGAAAATCTTAAATCTTTTACGGTGGGAAGTAGTACGCCGGCAGACAGGACGGGAAGAAACAACCAGCGACTGCCGGGTTGTGTGACGGCGCAACATTTACAGTAGAGGAGATGAGGTTAGAGGAGGTTAGAGGAGGTTAGAGATGTTTGATGTTCTTCAACGATCGGTACGGCGCAGAGAGAGAGGTTCCTTGCTTCTGATGCCGATGTCCGCACGGAGTACTGTACTACTTTCCAAGTATTTATTGGCAGTGCATTGGCAGTAGTGCAGTGGGATGGGTGCCAGTGCCGTTGCCGTCTCTACCTCCGTGCTAAGGTACTAACTCTACTCCGTAGTACTGTATACGCGGAAACCCCACGCCAGAGAACCATCCAGTGCCAACGCCAACGCCAACAGCGCAGCGCCGTCCACACCATCTCAGTCATCAACGGCGCCCGCATACTCTAGCTCAGGGTCCTCGCCGGGAATTGGCTGCATCCGACCTTTCAAGTACCGAAAGGCGTTCTCCAGGATGTTGGTGGTGATGGTTGCACATACGATAAGTACTCCGCGTACAACAGAGTACTCTGGATGGCCATGCGCATGCGACGGCTGCCTTCCAAATGGCCATACATATACTCGGTATATGAATATCATATGCACTGTAACGCTGTTAATGTGCTGTGCCGAAGCTATTCCGTGCTAGTACTGGAGTTGGATGAAGAAAGCCTGTCGGTCTGTGCACACGACTGGCTGGGGCATGAAGCCGAAGGGCATCGTCGATGGCATACGGAGTACATGCACGAGTATTCCCCTCATCACCCTGCATGCTCTCGCCGCCGTCATCTTGCTCGCCATATCTCTTCCACAACTCACAATCCGAAGGCGTATCTATGGCTCCCATACTTCGTAGTATGGTTTTCCACAAGTGGAAACTCATCGCGCCGGCAATACTCGGCATTTGTGCCGTATAGGGCATAATGAGTTTCGACGTTCTGCCTGTGATTCGCTCCCTGCTAGGTGAAGCTCCTGTTTGAGCGATCAGGCGGTGACGATTAACATGGCCAGTCCTATAATGCTCAATATCCATCGAATCTCATAGGCTGCTTCGGGCATGTGATGTCGATCGCTGTGCTTGTTTTTTGAGATGCCCACAGGCCCAGCTTGTGTGACTAAACACCTCATTGGGTAGGCTACTAACGACCTTCCAGCTTTATCCATCAATTGTCTCAAACGTCTCAAACCCCACTCGGAGGGAGGACCGGAGCACGACCATGGTTCGATGACTGTTGTTCTCGACGGCACTCAGATCCGAGGCTGTCCATTGATAGGTACAGCAGAGAGAGAGCAAGGCTGGCAAAATGTATGTGCATGTCATAATATCTATAAACTTTACGTTCTTCCACCCAGGTCTTCCTTTGCGTCGGGTCTATCCCAGGAGTCCTTCTCCATCTGCCTGACGTCTTCCAATATCTGGAGCACTCGTCTAGTGTTCTTCTCGCGCGCCTCTTCCTGCTCTCGGTAGAGCTTCTCAAATCCTTCCAACATGAATGGCCGGAGAGCAATCTTCTTACCCACGCGATAATCGTATACCACGACATCCTCCAGACATCTTGCCGCCGGCCTCTGTTCTCGTTCCGACAATATCATGGCATCCAGGACAAACGACGACTCGCCGGCCGTTGGCATCTTGCGAAGTTTGTGAAAGACGGATACCTTATCAGGCCATGCCATGGGCTATCCCTTGTATAAGTGACTGCAGAAGAACATGTTCGATAAGAGGTGAGGTGACACGTACGAATTTGTAGTCTGTCTTGATACTTTTCAGAATCATCCCATCTCCTAGCGGCGTGCACATCTCCATCCATTCCCGCTTATGTCCGGGGTCTAAGTGCAGCGCGATATTGTAGGCCCAGTTTATCCTCGCAGTCTCTGCGTATCGTATATAGATGACATTATTCACATGGCCCTGCAGCGGCATCGCGTTAGCACCAGCTCTTCGCCTTACGTGGACAGACTGACCATGACATCCAACTCTCCCCAGGAAACCCTGTGTCCGAGAAGGCCAGCTCTCTTCTCGTCCGTCAGGAATCCCTCGCTTCCTGCAAGGAGTTCCTTCCATTCCTGCCCCAGTATTTTACATATCTTAGCCGCTTGCTGCACCTGCTCTGCATTCATACCAAACGTTAGACACTTGCCGATTCGTAGCTTTGTATCGGAGAGCCATTTTGGAGATAGCGCAGGCAGCCCAGCGCCATTCGAATGCGCATCTGTGTCGCTACTGTAAGGCCGACTCGAAGCCCTCGTAGTGAGAGCTACCGAGCGAGAAACCCAGGCTTGGGAGAGGCATTGAAGTGCTCGTGTCCGTCCGGTAAGGACGCTGGCTCCTATCATGGCAATGCTTCAGACGGGCGTCATCTAAACATAAGCAAAACCTATAGACGATAGGCAAAATAACTGCTGTATATTATATCGATTTGACCCAATGCTACCAGAGATGCCGAGAAAGTCCCCGTGGGTAGCCGTCACCACCGCTCCAACCCCGCGTAAAGAGACACCCGCACGGACCAAGGTACGAGGCAATGACGTGCCGCTACGGCGTGCTGGAGCTACTCACTCCATCGGACAACTTCTGAAGCTCTTCACTATACAATACGGTACAATCGAGCCACTGACTTGTCCTACAACCCCTGGATATTCGGAGCAAGCTACTTCATTTGCTGCGGCTGTGCTGGTAGAGATGGCGTCGGCGAAAGAGAGTCTGAGGAGGGAAGTTATTACAGTGTATAAGGGTACGAGGCGGTCGGTTTGCATGATGTATGTGGCCTGAGCTGATACAGCAGTATAGAGCTTTTAAATCTAGGAAAGGACTACCCTCTTGGCTACAGCTACTTTAGGCCCAGACTGCACAAGGCATTCTCTAGTCAGGCTGGGTTGACGGACGAGGCAGAGATTCGGAAAGGAATCGACAGGGCATATTTTGTGAAGAAAGGTATGAACCGATTCAATGTTTGCTTTTTCAAGAACAAGACTAATCTGCGCCGCAGAGATCGAAGCATTGTTCGTCAATACACCATCCTAAACCTGGATAAACAACATCGCTAAATATATATGCAGATACTATCTGAAGAAGTACAGATCACTGCGTAAGAGCTATTATTAGCCCATGGGTCATGGGGGGATGGCACTAAAATATGGGTTATCAATTGCTCAACTTCAAAACATCAAACGCCGCGCTCATGCCCATGGTCGTTTGCATCGTATGAAATGACAATCAGACAATCAAGACTCACAACAGCTCCATGTGAGGTATCTTCCACTCATTCCCGGGATGTGGATCTGGAGGGTATGGCATGGGCTTGTCTGGCTTCTCGTCGGAGGGCTTTGGCTTCGTCTTCGGCGTGTCCCTCTTCGTAGCCCACCAGGCACCGACCTCCAAACACTCGCCCCACGACGTCCCGTTTTGGACCAGAAGGTCATTCATCATGTCGCCATACCACCGGTCCCATTCGTCTTGACTCTTCCCGCTCGCTTCCCGTAAGAATGGCTCCAGGCTCTCCATGTATTGGACCAAGGTCAGTAGAGCTGTGTGTCGAAGGGCTGTTTGGCCAGTTGTGAGGACCTTCTTGCCCGAATCCGCCTCCTTTCCTTTGGAGGAACCCTCGGTGCCAGCGCGCTCCCATCGGACCTCGCCGAGAGGGATAGCTAGTCTGCGAGACTCAATGTCCGCCAACTCTGGCTCTTGGAGAAGCAGCGATGCCATGATCGTGCATGGTATCGCAGACAGCCCTCTGGCGTCGAATGCCTTTGTAAGCCAAGTATTGTATTCGGTCAGATATGGATTTTGCGCTTCCGTAAACGGCGTCTGAGCCGTCAATATATATGTACCAGTTCCCTCCGCTTGTGCCGTGTCCTCGTCCTCGCTGTCGCTGTCCTGAGCTGCATGCGTTGGGGTATGTGATAGCACCATGCGGATAGTGTGGTCTCCATCCCACACCTCGATTACGCCACCAGGGCGTAGTATCCGGAGGTATTCGTCCATGAGGTTCGCCGTCATGCTCAGTTGTGAGGAGATCGTGCTTAGATCCTTCACCATGACAAGGTCAAACTCTTCATCCTGGAATGGAGTCGGTAAGTTTCGTAAATCGTGTTGGACAAATCGCCATTTCATCCCATTCGTGCTGTTATCGGCCGATAGAGGGGCAATGTCGATGCCGGTGAAGGAGACGCTGTGGCCTTGTCGGGCAAAGTGCTTGTGGCACAACGCACTCCAGTAGCCATTTCCACATCCGACCTCCAGAACCTTCTTGGGAGGGGTGTTCCGGAAGTTTGGTGAACAGACCGGCCCGCCAAACACATTTACGAGGAGCATGGTTCGCAGAACCTGACGGTGCATTTCTGGGAGGTCCACAGGTAGGGGGTACCGCAGAGTTGGATCGGCGAGATATCGCCGGCTGTTACGCATGGTGAAGGGGTATCGAACATAGTCGTCCTTTGCCGGGGCGCCTCCTAGCAGTGACGGAGTATTCGTGCTTGAATTTGTGAGGCTGGTACTCGATAAGCTCTGGGCTCTCCCATGATGTGTCTGCACGCGCTGGGCCGGTGTGGCTGTTTCATAGGTGCGCTGCAGGTTATACAGATGTCGATCCAGAACTGCGGTTCCAGGGCCAACCACATACGCCGACTGAGGACTGAATGAAGGCGGTCTCTTTATCTTGCGAGGTTTGGCTTGAGAATGGGTTTGAAGGGACAAAGTTTTGGAATCGGTCGAGCTGTTGGTGCTGTTGGTGCTGTTTGTGGTGGAGTGGAGCTTGTCTAATTGAGGCGACGAGTCCCCCATTCGGTCGGCTGTGCCACTGTTGACAACATGTGTGGACCGGACGTGGTTGTTGCAGGTTATGAAACACGGGATCTGGTCGGGCGGGACGGCGTGGCGATGTTTATACTATATGGTAAGATGTTATGGGTGTTATGGGGGATATAGATCAAGAGATGCAATATTTTATAGGATATGTATGTAGTCTACAGAAAGGAAGTAGTCGCCATACTGAGAAGGATTCCGTATTTTCCATGTGCGGGGAGGTTCTTCCCACCTTGTATTTGTGGTTGTGCCTGGCCTCGTTCGCTTCTCCTCACCACCCACCCTCGCTCGTCCCGTGATTGTGGCGCTATTCCAGATCGCGTGTAAGATCCCCGATAGAGTAGATCTCTAGCTTGCAATTGACAGTCGTCGTCCCATCCACAGTCAACGTCCCTTGAACCTAGAAAGCAACAGACGCCGGAGACAAAAGGTAGCCTACCAGACTGTGTTCACATGCACTGCAGTATGCTATCTGAGTACGGTGCGTTTGGAATCCCTTGATATCAGTGGGGCTCGCGCTGGGGAGCCTTGGTGGAAGCTTATATCTCCTGGTTTATGCGCGCCGTCGAACCTTGCTGACTCCCAGGTGTAGCATGACGCACGATTGACCTAAACCAACGCGTCCAATCTCAGGCACCAGATATTGGCATTTCCCATACGTGAACCGGACGTATCTACGACGATCTATCGACATCTCTGCAATATCGCAACCGCCATACGAATACCTATGTGCCTGGAAAGAAGAACACGACGCACCCGACCACGACCCATATCGAAAGCACGCCGAGTGCTGCCCGCGACCATCACCTAGACCGCGGCGTATTTAGATGGCCGATGGTTACAGGTTTCCGCAGGCGAGCGCAGGAAGCTACTACCCCCATACACAACATCAGCTGGCGAGGCACACGCGAAACCCGTCTCCGCCGAACAGAGCCACATTCATATCAGACGACCAATCCCCACCATCGCCGACGCAGTCCTCAGCGGAACGACTGTACAGCATGTTTAACCAGGGCCATCAGCCAGGCCAGCATGGCCGGCCGACCACTGGCAACCGACTGCCCATCATGTACAACTTCCAGCACCAGACTTCCCATCAACAAACCCATACACAACACCACCAAGATCATACACACACGAATGGAAATGTGGCCCATCATACCGCCTATTCATCGGGTGTCCTATCCAACTCTACACCAAACTTTACGCCAGCCAACCAGACTGGCCACGTTACACCCCAAAGAGGCGCGCAGACGCAAATAAACGAACACTGGGCGGAGCAATTAAAGGTATACAAGGAGACTGAGCGGGCACATAGCATAATGGTCGACCAGCATGCGCCGAACTACTATGCGAGGACGAAAGGGCACGAGAATCGGAGCATAGCCGCCGAACCTGTGGCGAATGAGGATACCGAGGACAGAGGCCGACCGTCAAACCAGGACGGCCCCATCAGGAGGCAGGATTGGCACAATATGGACATCAGTGGACAAGGCCTAAGAGTGCTGACCCCGCCACTTTTTGCGTATACGTTTTTGAATGAACTTTATATTGGGTCAAACAAGATCACCCATATCCCAGCCGCGATTGGAAAACTACGCCAGCTCAGGTACCTGGACGCGTCCAATAACCAATTGTCGGATCTACCGCCCGAGCTTGGAATGTGCGTCTACCTGAAGCACCTCCTCCTCTTCGATAACGAACTCAGGACGCTACCCAACGAGCTCGGTTCGCTGTATCATCTGGAGATGCTGGGAATTGAGGGGAATCCCCTGGACGTTAGTCTGAAGCGAGAGATTATGGAGAATGGCACGAAGGCTCTAGTCCTCCACCTGAGAGAGACTGCACCTGGTGAGTTGCTATAACGAACGCTACGTTGGATCCTGCTAACCACACCAGTTCCCATGCCGCCTCCCCCACGAGTGATGCTAGAGCTACAAGAAACCTCAGAGTCTGATGAGCATATCAAGGTATTCTCGTACAACACGCTCTGCTTCAAGATGGCCACAGAGCAAATGTACGGTTATACTCCGTCGGGAGCCTTGAGCTGGGAGTACCGCAAGGAGCAGATCCTACAGGAAGTCCAAGCATCAGATGCCGACTTCATAACTCTCCAGGAAGTTGATAATGACAGCTTCAAGGAGTTTTTCAGCATGAAGCTAGCGTATAATGGTTACAAGGGTGTATTCTGGCCCAAGTCGAGAGCGAGAACAATGTCGGAGAAGGACGCCAAGGTAGTTGATGGATGCGCAACCTTTTACAAAGGCAACAAGTGGATCCTGCTCGACAAGCAACTCATCGATTTCGCCAACATCGCAATCAACCGGCCTGATATGAAGAACCAGCATGACATTTTCAACCGTGTCATGCCAAGAGACAACATCTCCGTTGTTACTTTCTTCGAGAACAGACTCACCGGGGCGCGCGTGGTTGTTGTCAACGTGCACATATACTGGGACTTGGCCTTTTCCGACGTCAAGATCATCCAGACGGCCATTCTCATGGAGTACGTGACGAAGTTGGCAGATAAATATGCCAGATGGCCAGCCTGCAAGGACAAGAAGGCATATGGCATGGACAATGACGATCAAGGCGAGCCAGCACCGTCGATGGAATACACCAACACCCAGCTGCCGCTGCTCGTCTGCGGCGACTTCAACTCCACGCCGGAGTCGGCCGTCTACGAGCTGCTCGCGCATGGCTCCCTTGAGCCAAACCACAAGGAAATGGGCGAATACCAGTACGGAAACTTTACACGGGACGGCATGCAGCATCCGTTCTCCCTACGCTCGTCGTATGCAAACCTCGATGGCACGCCCGAGGCTCTGGCGTTCACGAACTACACACCAGGATACACTGGAATCCTGGACTATATCTGGTACTCGACGAACGCGCTGGAAGTTACTAGCCTGCTGGGACCAGTCGACCCCGAGTATCTGAAGCGGCTGCCCGGTTTCCCAAACTACCACTTCCCCAGCGACCACTTGAGCTTGTTGGCTGAGTTTACATTGAAGAAACAGGGCAAGGACAGGAAGGGGGATAGGTAGGCGTCAGGTCAGGGGGGGTTGTGCGCGGTGGGTGTCATATTCAGGAACTAAGTTGGTGGTGTTTGGTGGGCGTTTTGCGGTCAGTCGATGTAGAATTAATGCATTGTACTTAGTAAGCCTGGATGATCATGATGTGAGTTATCTGTAGTGATTTTATGACGATGTGATTCTGGAACATTCATAGGGTTACTATATGACTCCTCTGTAGAGTATCTACGTGGCATGGCAATCTTTATGGCCCCCTGGTGAGTTTCATTTGGTGGCACGTGCGGAAAGGGGTGTCTTTTGGCGACTATTCCGCATTTGGCGCAATGTGCCGCTGCCTGGTACGAATCTCCTTTTTGCAAGAGTTAGTGGGCGAGTCAGCGAACGAAATGAACGCTCGGATGGCTGTTCTTCCGAAACTCTGGATGCAAACTAGGCAACCATACGAGTAAACGAGGGAAACTGGGGAAACGACGGGCTGCTTACGAAAGTGAAGAAGCTTGGCCGTCATTTTATGTGGATATTGGACATTGGACACTCGGTTACAGAACGAAGGGAGAGTGAGTTCTCGTTTTCGTAAATATTTCGCTAGTATTACATACGTATTCTTTCACTGTATATAATTAACGACTGTGTAGAGTATAAGGGAAAAGGCTGAGACGCCCAATTCAGAAACTGCCAGCATCGTGGACGGGAAACCACCAAACTCCGGCTTGGCATTCTAATATTACCTTGCGCTCTTCAGCGCCAACCATCTTGATAAGTGAAGTGAAGTGCTCCACGGCCTGTTGCGAACGTCTACACGTCAACCCTTCGAAATAGAGAAGATGGGGTCGTCCCAAGACCTGGAGACACGCGACGCTGGTCTGCCCTCCGCGATCGAGAAGGGCACACCAGCGGTTGCGTCAGCTGTTGCGCCAGGAGCCCCAGATGTAGGCCAAGATGCCGTCATTCAGGCAACCGAGCTCGAGGTTGAAAGCGCGATAGAGAAGGAAGAGGAGCATACCAATGCCTCGTTTGCCCATTTCATTGTAGGTTCTACGTCAACGCCGATTCTCTCATCGCTGACAGGGAGACTAGAGGATATTCTCTTATGGGAAGCCGTGGGACTTTGTCTTCCTCGCTGCTGGAGCCGCGGCAGCAATGGGGGCCGGAATCGTAAGTTTGAATGCTAGGCCCTTCCAGTAAAGATATGTGGCTAATGATCAGACCTTGCCATTGATGAATATTGTCTTTGGGAATCTGATTGGCGACTTCAGTAACGCGGCAGCAATGGATGCCACTGCCATGAGCGAGGTATTGGCGGGTGCGATCAACAAGAATACGCAAGTTCTTGAAGCTGTATCGCATGTTTACTGCTAACGGCCCCCAGATTGTATATTGTCTACCTGTTCATTGGTAAATTTGTGCTCGTTTATATTTCCATGGTTGCTATGCCTTGCCCTCCCCCTTTGAGCTGCATTCTGATACTTTCCAGTTTTCCTTCAGATTCGTCGGGACGCGGCTCTCAGCTGCCATCAGGCTGGACTATCTCCGTGCCTTGTTCAAGCAGTCAATATCGGAGCTGGACAAGCTACCATCAGGATCAGCTGCCCAGACAATTACTGGTGGCGCCAATACCCTCCAGATTGGAATTACCGACAAACTTGGGACCCTCTTGCAATTCTCGGCAATGATCCTGAGCGCCTTCATCGTCGCATTCAAGTATTCGTGGCAACTAACTTTGGTGACGAGTTCCGTTTTGTTTGGTATAATCGTGTTATTCGGCTTCGTTATCCCCGTGTGGCTGAAGTCTCAGAAAGCAGTCGACTACGCAAACGGCAAGGCCACGTCTATTGCTAGCGAGGCCATCGGAGCGGTCCGAATGATTGTTGCTTGTGGTGCTGAGGGGCGCGTTGCGAAAAAGCACAACTACTGGGTCGGTGAAGCAAGGCGAAGAGGACTGAGACAGTCGCCTCTTCTTGGTGCCCAACTTGGTCCGACCTTCCTCTGCGTCTTTGCCGACTACGCCCTGACATTTTGGTATGGCGTGAAGTTGTATAACGATGGACACATAGATAGCGTAGGCACGATCCTAATGTGAGTACACAGGATAGTCGTGGAACATATAGCTGACTATTGCAGTGTCCTTATGAGTGTCTTGATCTCTGTCATGTCACTTGGGAGTGTTATTACACCATTGAATGCTGCCACGAAGTCGGCTGCGGCGGCCGCAGAGTTCTTTGCGATCATCGACAAGCCAACACTATCGCGGGATGGGCTGAGCGATCCGGATGTCTTGACTCCTGATGACATCAAGTTCGAAAATGTAACATTCGCATATCCGACGCGGCCGCATGTCAAAGTTCTTGACGGCTTTAATGCCGTGTTTGAAAAGGGCAAGCTCACAGCCATTGTGGGACCGTCTGGGTCTGGGAAATCAACCATTGTCGGCCTCATTGAGAGATGGTATAACCTCACGCCAGAATTTGACGCTTCGGAATCTGAGAAATCCGATAATGTTCAGCTCGGCGGAACCATCAAGATGGGCGACCATGCCCTGGACGATATAAACTTGAAGTACTGGAGATCTCAGATTGGCCTTGTTCAACAGGAGCCCTTTATCTTCAATGATTCAATATTTGCCAATGTTGCATATGGGTTGGTTGGTACTGAGTGGGAGGATGCAGAGGAATCGATCAAAAGAGCACGAGTAAAGGAGGCGTGCGAGGAGTCGTTTGCCGACGAGTATATCACCAGGCTACCTCTTGTAAGATCTTTGTTATTTCATGTCGACTTTCGCTAATGATAATCAGAGCTATGACACACAGGTTGGCGAGAGCGGGATGAAGCTCAGTGGTGGCCAACGGCAACGACTTGCCATTGCACGAGCAATCGTGAAACGCCCGCAGATCTTAATCTTTGACGAAGCCACCAGTTCCATCGATGTTCGTGGAGAGCGAATTGTCCAGGCCGCGCTTGATAGAGTAGCCAAAGACCGAACCACGATTACAATTGCCCACCGACTTTCAACCATTAAAAAGGCCGACAAGATTATAGTTGTTGCGAAGGGAAAGGTGGTCGAGCAAGGCTCACATGAAGAACTTGTCAAGGACGAGGACGGCGTATATCATAACCTCGTACACGCACAGCAGATAATAATGGGCAGCACCAAGGAGTGGGAGATTGAAGAAGATTCTACCGCCTCTCTCGAAGCAACAGAGGTGTCGGAAAAGATTGCTGTCGAAGCAAAGGTCGACACTTATGTGCAGAAAGATGTCTTTCGAAGTTTTGGGGTGTTGCTCTTCGAAAACAGAGCGCATCTGCCCTGGTTGTTTCTGACGATACTAGGGTCACTAGGCGGAGGAGCCGCCGTTCCCCTCACAGCATTCCTCATGGCGAACGTCATTGCAGTTTTCAGCGATTACCGGCCCGACGACGTCCAGGGAATGTCAAATGCCAGTACAACCTGGGCGTTGGCGTTTGTTTACCTTGCAATTGGTGTTGGGGTGTCGTACTTTGTCATGGGCTGGTGTGCCAATTCCCTATCTGTGCATGTTGCAAATACATATCGGCAGCAATACTTTGAGGGCGTTGTACACAAACCGATCAAGTTTTTTGATCAAGAGGATAACTCGACAGGAACCCTTGTGTCTCGACTGTCTTCCGACCCAACCCAGCTGCAAGAATTAATGGGCACGAACATGGGCTTTGTTTATATCGCCATATCCTCCCTAACAGCCTGTGTCATATTATCCTTGGCCATCGGATGGAAACTGGCCCTCGTGGCACTAGTTGCCGCACTCCCACTAACCTTCACCGCCGGCTTCTATCGCGTCAGGTATGAGATCCAATTCGAAAAATTGAACTCTGATGTCTTTGCGGAAAGTTCGAAATTCGCATCAGAGGCATTCGGAGCCGTTAGGACAGTGGCAAGCCTTACCCTCGAAGACAAAATATGCCAGCGTTACGAAGACTTGTTGGACCACCACCTCTATCAGAGCAGAATGAAGTCTCGGTACAGCACTCTCGTTTTTGCTCTGAGTGATAGTATAAATATGCTCTGCATGGCGCTAACCTTTTGGTATGGAGGGCGGCTGCAAGTGAGCGGAGAGTATGACATCAAACAGTTTATTATCATCTATACAGCTGTTATCCAGGGTGCCGAGGCGGCGGGGCAATGGATGAGTTTTGGCCCAAATGTAGCCCAGGCGACCGCTGCTGCAAATCGAATCCTCAAGCTAAGAGACGTGGGAACCGCCGACTCTGGGAAATCCTTTTCGGCAGAGGGTGGAGTCGAGATCCAGTTCAAGGACGTGCAATACACGTACCCGACAAGAGACTTGCCGATATTTGAAAGTCTCAACATGACTATCAAGAAGGGTCAGTTTGCGGCTCTGGTGGGGCCGTCAGGGTGCGGAAAGAGCACGATTATCTCGCTGCTGGAACAGTTTTATGACGTCCAAGGAGGATCCATATTGATCGATGGGCAGGACGTGTCGGAGTTGAATGTCAAGGAGTACCGCAAAATCATGTCCCTTGTTGCGCAGGAGGCAACCCTCTTCCAAGGGACCATTAAAGAGAATATCCTTCTCGGAGTGGACAACGCGACAGACGAAGAGGTTTTCAAGGCTTGTCGTGAGGCCGAGATTCACGACTTCATCGAGTCGCTTCCTGACGGGTACGGCACTGACATTGGCAGCAAAGGCGTGGCGCTGTCTGGTGGGCAGAAGCAGCGCATCTCAATCGCTCGCGCCCTTGTCCGCAACCCCCAGGTCTTGTTGCTGGATGAAGCGACGTCTAGTCTTGACAGCGAGTCCGAGAAGTTGATCCAGGCTGCGTTTGAGAAGGCGGGTAAGGGTAGGACTATGGTTGTCGTCGCGCATCGTCTAGCAACGATTCAGAATGCGGACGTCATATTTGTGCTTGGAGGCGGCGCGAATGGCGCCAGAGTACTTGAGAAGGGAAGTCATGCGGAATTGTTAGGTAGGAAGGGCGTGTATTACCAGATGTGTCAGAGCCAGGCCCTGGATAGATAGGGCGGTGAATTTGTATTGGATACGGAGGGAATGGTTTATGGGACGGAGACATCCCGCTCAATAGATGCACAAACTGGATTTGTCGATATAGCAGTGTATAGTATTATATTCTACTTGTTTTGGAAACTTTATAAAGTCAATCGGATTTCGAGTTTTAAATGCTGAAGATGGCCATCAATTGGTAGAATTGTAATTATATTGTACATGAATAGTGTGTCGTACATCGACATATATACAATAAAGTATTAACCCAATGTGAGTTTCCAACTTCGAGGCGGTGGTGGGTTCTCAGCCTTCTAGACAGCTGTAGCACGCCTCGGATGCTGTCGCGCATTTGTTTGCCTCGGAATATATCGATACATCTCTACTAGGGCCTTTGAAAGTTTGGCAGCTGTTATCCGCTGGCAGGATTTTGCCTCGGGGAGCACGCCGCTGGAGCTCATTCGAGCACCACTAGACCCTTGAAGCTGTAACTTCCTGCATTGGCACTCCCTCAATGTAAATGATCTCATCTACCCTCCTCTGGACCCTTCTTTGATTTCCAGGTCGAGTTCCTTGCAATGAGATATTCGCGACTCTCAATAGATTTCCGGAGTCCCCAAATCCCACCAAGAGGCCAGAATTGGAGCGCCCATGTGCCCCACGAGCTATTATCTGCTTGCTTTGCGGCGTCGGGATCAACCTTCACCTTGTGCCAGACACTAGGCAGTGACTCGGCATGGTATTTTTTCCGTAGGCCGTCATACCACTTGCGATCAAACATCTTCCAGAACTCGTTCTCCTCGTAGTACGTGTGGGCATAGTGCCACTTCATGCCTCCGAGGTCACGAAGCTTGTGCTCCAGCTCGCGGTTCTTGGCGACAAATTTGTCCCGCTGTGCAGGGCCAAATCCCCAGAGGCCAACATTGAGCATTGGCTTTAGAGTTTTGCCATCGGCTTCCATCTCGGGGTTATGAGGGTGGAGGGTTGGAAGGCGCGTCTGCTTTAACGGGCATAGCCATAGGGGCCAGATTTTGAAGGAGTCAGCCGTATAGTTTATGAATTCTTCCGCCGTAGAATAGGGAAGGGCAAGATCTTGGATGACATAGTTCCTGGACTGCCCACTAGCATGAAGAGCTTTGTACAGCATCCTCGTGTGCAGGAAGTCATCGAGCCACCAGCGACTGAGCCAGTTGAACGGGAATCTGAAATACTTGAATGCGGATGCGCCAACCCAAAAGCCTCCACGGTCATATCGGAAGAGATACTCGGCCAAGGGGATATATTCGGTGTATTCTGTGACGCCCTTTGTTTTGTCTTGTACATGTAGGTAAAACCATGGATCCTTTGCGTCGCTGAAAGTCTGTACTTGAGCATTGGCTGGGAGTTCGTCTGTCATCGTGCCGGTGACAATCGCACCGTGGTCTTTGGAGAAGAGGATGCCATCCACGTAATCAAGTTCTGCATTCTCTGTTTCCTCCCGCACCTTTTTGACACCTTCGGGGACGGATTTCACTGTGTGGTACGTCGCCTTGACGTATTTCTTTGCCTGGATGAGTTGTAACTCAAGCAGAGTTGATATCCCCAAGCTTCCCACTGCACCCGAGGCTCCACGGAAGAGGTCGACGTTCTCTTTTTCCGAAGCAGTCACGACATCTCCATTTCCAAGTACGACCTCCACCGAATTAACGGTTTCGTTAAAGTATCCAAACTTGAAGGAGCTGCTCTCGCCCCCGGTTCCAGCAAAGCCACCTCCAGCTGTAATCCCGGGGAACTCCATGACCACTGGTGGGATTAGGCCATGTTTGATTGTCGCTTCCACGAGGCGGTCCATTGGCACGTTCGGTTCGACCAGGGCAGTTCGTGTTTTGGTGTCGACCTTTAGGACCCGGGAAAGAGCGCTGATGTCGACCGTGTTCTGGCGCTGGAACGCCTGCCGGGTGCTGTTGGTTGAGCCATGATTGATTCGGAACGGCGCGCGTTGTTTGAAGTAGCCCTGCACGGTGGCCGCGATCTTTTCGACCGTGAGCTTGTGGTTCTTCATGGGTGGGATATGCAATTGATCGGCTGGGAGTGTATCGCCATGCGCCTGGACGCAGAATATAGCAAGAGTGCAATTGACCTAAGCTGAAGGAACGCCGAGGGTCCAAATATTTAGTGCAGGGGTCCAAATAAAGTTCGTCATGGCAGGTTTAGCGGCCCGAGGTCGCCCCGAGGGTTGCACGTGATATATCTATCATTTGGGATTTTATACTCATGGAATGAGCTGCCAGGTGGGGACGTATAGGATCAATATAATACTATGCTGTCGCCGAGTCTAATGCGAAGATTATTTATAATATATCTATGTACACTGCTATTTTTTGGTCGTAAATTTCGTGATGATTGCTAAATGATTCGCTGGGCTAGGCGAGGGATTCGAGGAAACTCGTGGTAGAGAAACAGCATTCCCACTACCACGAATCCAGGCTGTGACGGCACTGACTTTCACTTATTGTAAGGCTCGTTGTCCCGAACAATGTACACCTGGCCAACGAGGACGGTACAACCGACGGCCATGGAGATTGCGATGATGGGAAGATTCACCCGTGCAAAATCAAGCCTCTTAACGTGGATGTGTTTCCTCGCGAGGATATCCCTCCATAGGAGACCAGCGAGCGACGCGCTGAAGGCGGTGCTGAAAGCTCCATAGTTTACGCCAATAGCCATTCCATATACTGTTGCCCAGAAAGTCCGATTGGAGATGGGGATCTGGTTTACGTCGTGGATATCCGTCCACGCTTGGACTACACGGCAGAGAAGAATGGTAGTGCCAATATTGGTGCCCGCAAACTATTGGTTGTCAGCTGGCCATATGTTATAGGCGATTGGGGAAGACTTACATTACAAAGGACGACGGACAGGAAGCCCATGCCGCCGATGGCACCGACAGTCCCTGTCTTGGTAACCCAATGATCCCATCCATAGGCGAACACAGACACCCAGCCTTTGGTAACCAACGCCTGCACGAGGATGAACATGGTGAAGGCAAAAGGAACGAGCGCGAACGGCAGATGCGCCATCACGGCGGTGACTGTGGGGAAAGTCTCCTGAGACCATCTATACGCATCCACCGTGAGCGATGTGAGCGTCGCACGCCCACGTTTTTGACTTTCCTCAGATGGCGGTGTCTTTTCCTTGTCTGTTGGTTCGCTCAAAGTCACTACGACTCGGGGTTTGGAAGCAGAGTCTCGATCCAGCTCCTCCTTCTCGTCGAGAATACCAATAGCGCTGGCCGGTCGATCGGACGGGGTTGACGTGGCAGTTTGGCCGTCGCCGTCAGATGCCTGAGGGGCGGGTGGTTGAGCTACAGGCGATTCTGTCAGCATCATGGGATGTCCGTATGTTTGACCCTCCTGGTTAAGGGCAGCCTCTCGGTTCGCTCGAGCAGCTTCGACTTCGCGCCGTCCTTTGCGAGCAATCTCGCGCGTCTTCTCCCGATTGAACCACCCGAACCCCAAGTCCCAGCAGAACATAACAAACGCGCCAGGCAGTGTTACGTAGAAAACTGGATGTTCGTTGCCGCCCTGGCTGACAGCGTTCAGCACGAGGATAGTGATAAGAGTCGCAGCCATGACAACGGCTCCGAATGCCGCGCCTCCCTTGTCTAGAAATGGATTCATAATCTCCTCCAAGGAGAGAATGTTGGCCTGCTCGTCGTTTGCCGCCAAGTTCACGTCCTCGTCAACATTTCCCCTAGAGTGAGGAATGTTGGGATTTGCCGGTTCCCTCCTCTTCTCTTCTTCTGTCAGTTCATGCATCTTGATCGAGAGCGGTATAAGGGACTCGTCTGCAAAGATGATGTATAGCAGGAAAGGGAACAGGACAATGGCAGTGACAACGACAGGGACAATCATGTTTGCAGTGTAATTGATGAACTTGATGTTGAAAGCACCAGCGAGGACAAGATTGGTGGGGTTGGACGAGACGAGGATCGCAGATGCAATGTTTGCTATGGCGAATTGGGTGTGGATCCATGCTCGGGGGTGCACGATGTTGCTCGACACACGGGTCATGTAGGCGAGAAAGGCGGTGCCAGATAGGATGATGGGGTCGTTCCCTATAAAGGTGCCCAGGCCAAAGAAGAAGGCATAGAGGTAGAAGAACAGCCTGTGCCCAACCTTGCCACCTTTCTGGAGGACCTTGAATGCCAAGAACCTGATTAGGCCGGAAGCATCGATGGATATGGCAATGTATGCTAGTGTGATGAAGAAGGCCATGATGTCGATTGGGGAGATGTTGTCTGCTCCTAGCGTGCCATCGTGGACCTCCTTGCGGCCGATAGCTAGGATGGCAAGCAGGAACAGGTCTGCTATGAGGGGCGCAGTTACAAAGTTCATGGGGAAGTTGAGCCGCACAAAGGGCTTGACTTTGCCATTATCATCGCTGTCATGGTGAGAGCGAGGCGATATTACTCGCAACGTACTCAGGGTATCAAGGAACGCATTCGAAAGTGGCCGAGGAACGTATATTGGGATGTGGAAGGGGAAGAGGACGATGCAGTCTATGGGCGTTAGCATGTCCTGGCCGAGTAAATACTCGACTTACTAGTGATTATAAAAACGAGCAATGTGACGATTGACCGCCAGTTTCGAATGCGACTGGTGTCAGTATCGGGTTCCATCTCAGTGTGTGCCATTGCTAGGCATTCTTGAGAATTCGATACTGCCCGCGCGAATTTCGTGTGCCAGGATGCAAGGGTAGCCGCGCAAAACCGTCAGTTGAAGTACAGCTTAGCTGCTCCTCTTATCGCGACGTACAGACGGCCATGAAGATGAGATGTACTGGGCGCTGGATATCCTAAAAAGGGCTTTGCAGTACTCGAGCAGATCGAGATCGAGAAGTGAGCCCTTCTTAAGAGCGCTTCGGTCAATGGGATAAAGCGCAGCTTGGGAGACACAGCCCGTCGGCAGGTTTTCTTTTCAACGGAGCGCGAAGAGCCTATTTGTCGATCAAGCGGTGGGAGATACTTGGCGTGTGGGACGTCGGACAAGGCTGAACTGCCCAGAGACTTGGAAGTAATGCCCAAACAAATAGAGCGTGCACGTGCTCATTGAGGCGCAGCGTATGTAAGACCAGCTAGCGCGATTGTGGGAGCAAAGTGAGGCTGTGTCGGGAGATCGGAAGGATGGCCAAGAGAACGACTGAGTACAGAAATGTGCAGTGCCGCATCGGGAAACGATTGAACGCGATTGAAGCACGCGATCACAATGGGGGAAGGTCGGCGGTGAAGGGTCGGGGAAGGGTCGGGAGGGGCCGGGAAGGATTGATTTGCGGGGTTGGGGATTGAACGTTGTATGAGAGGAGTTTTTGCGTTGTACAGCATAATTGAAGTCCAGTTGAAAATGAGGCTCGCCTTCTCTGCGCTGCTGCCTATTGACTAAAATGTAAAGAGCCAGAGATATGCCAGAGATATGCCAGATATACCTCACTAGTCGAATTGTTGTACCTGTCTTGGGCAAACGGGACGGGACACGCTGACAGGATGGACATAACTGACGTCTGGCGCTTACCGTAAGAGTGCAAGTGGAGGCCGGTGAGGACGCGGGGTCAAATCCCGTGCAGGGCGCATCACATCGCAGCGTCCCAGTTATTCCTCAGCCGCACATTCTGTGTAGCGGTGCGATTCCGAGTGGAGGAATGCACCAGTCGTGGCACCAGGATTGACTTTCTGGCGATCTCTCCTTCTTCTCCTTTGAAATCCCCATATAAAACCTTCCAGAAGCCCACGCCCCCACACGCCAACTCTCCTACTAACGCGTAGTGCACGTAATCTGAGGGTTAGAGTATCTGTCTTGCACGAGTCGTGATTCACCTACCTCCCTCGACAAACGATGCGTCGGGCGAGCAAACACAATGAATATAGATCATCGTGTCTAAACAACAACTTCACTCGGCTCTTCGACATTTCAAGAGGCGAGACGCTCTGAACGAATGTGGGATAGACCTCGGAACTCACTGCCGTATCCAAAACCCTCCTCGGCTGGGGCGCGGACAGACGACAAGCCATGCCGGCGCTCTCTACAGCCTCGCTGATGAATACGCTCGTCGTTCGAAACGCGACAGCTGTCAATGCGACCACCAACCCATATCTGCAGGTTGTATGCGCGTGGCCCGTATCCGGCCAGTATGGGCTGGGCTCACGAATATTGTATGTCCCCTTTGCAAATCTCAATGCCATAGCTGACTCTTCAAGATACTATGTGCTTGTTTTTGCGTGTGTCTTTGCTCGAAACGTGAGATGGTTGAGAAAGGCTTGCTTGGCAGCCACATTACTCTTCCCCGCCGTCGCTGCCCTCCATGGCATCGTCCTCGCCGCAGTACCCACAGGTCGTAAGTAGGCCTTGGCTTTACATTGTAGTAACTAACGGGATATAGACGCTATTGACATGGACGTCTTTGGGGCTTTCCAGCTCTGCTCGATAGGCATCTTGGCCGCACCGGTGACGGTCAAGGTGTCGGGAACATACTTTAATGACCCCGGCCGGAACGCCATCTTTGCGTGGACCGGCCTCATACTTTCTGGTATGTTGATTTTCTCATACCGCGATCATTTGACTGACTTTGTAAAGGGCTGCTGAGCCTAACGGTCCAGTTCTTTCGGCTTTCAACGAGTGACTGCATCCACGACGAGCTAGGAAATACAATCTCTCCAAAAGCGAGCGAATTTGCCTACAACACGACGTGTGGCCTCATCTGCGATACTCATCGTGGTCCGCACTCTCCCATGCGGGGCGGCGCAGCGGACGACATCTACGTAATCCCAGCGCCAAGTATACTCACCTTTGGCATGGCCACTCTGCTGTCGGCTGCCTGCTGCATCCCCGCCGTCCTCTCGTTGATATCCATGTGGTATAAGATCCTCGAGATCAAGTGGAAGACGCGCTTTGGCGATGCAGAGGAGGAAGACAAGGTAATTGACGGCACGAATGGCGCTACCAATGCCGCAATGGCGGGCGTCAAGAATCAGATTAGGAAGTTTCTACTTGTTGTGGAAATTCCCGTGTTCGGCGCCGCAGTGCTCGCCATCCTCATCATCGGCGAGAGGAATTTCTTTAGTGAGCAGGTTAGGTACCAGACGGAGCCCATGGCCAGTATCGGTATGTGTTTTGTCTTTGGTTGTTGCTTAGCTGACAGTTGTAGGCCAATGGGCACCTATCGCGGGAACTGTGCTTGCTGTGCTGGGATCGCTGTATCTGCTTTTGGCAGGCGGTGCATTGGAAGAACGGATCGATACCCCCAATGCTTCTGTCACAGATGACCTTGACCGAGAGTCGAGCGAATTAGACTCGCAATCTATAGACAGACGTGGCTCTTCGAACCCTGGCGGGAGGTCACTCGTTAGGACGACAACAGCATCAACCAGAGACGTTGGCAATAGACGGACAGTAGCCACTTTCATCAATGCATTTAGCAGTTTCGCCGACCCTGCACCAGACCGATTCAACTACCGATCGTTTCGACATGGAATCGCAGCAAGTTACCCCCCTGTGCCCGGCGAAGCAGGGCGAAACCCCAAGTTGGGTCAGATCACTGAACTGTTCAACAACTCCCGGGATGTGGATGGCAGTGTCACTCCTATGCGGCCGTCGAGGGCGGCGAGCTTTACAGGCAGTGCTGCCTCTATACGCCATCCATCCCCATCGCCTTCTCGTAGCCCGCGCGAGGCCTCGTTTCCGCTTGAGCGGACATCGTCTGAGGTGCATGCGCCGCCTCCTGCTGTAACGCGACCGAGGAGGGATACGCTCGAGGTGCCGATTGCGCATCATGGTCTGCAGACGAACTTGTCTTTTGTTGAGGCAATGCCCGACACCCCGACTTCGCCTACGATTGTCATTTCAGAGATGACAGAGACTGGCAAGTAGCGGGGTTTGTATATTATGTATAATGAGATTTTAAATGTGCCACGCAATGTCTTATTGATTTATATGACTATAGTGTGATGTGTAGATCTTAGTTTAGGCGGTTGCTCCTACCATTCCCATTCTCGTCGTTCCTCCTATTATCGCTTATTATGTTTACGTCACTCCTCCCGTCGTAGTCGCTCCTCCCGTTCTCGTTGCTTTTGTAGAAGACTCTAATAGCTTATGTTCTAGGCTACGCACGTTAGAGAAGGTTTTAGGTACACTTCCCTGCACCTGGAAAAATGAATCCTCCGCCTCCCTTCCCTTTAGGCTCCGCCTTGCGCGATGGCTAATCGCAGTCCGCCCTGGCAACCACTTACATTACGTGACACACACTGTATAATAAAGTACGAGGCAAGTTATCCTGGTCTTGTGACAAAATATAACTGGGGAAGAAGCGAAGTATCTATTGCAGCAGATTGTAACTCCCGATTCTAGCTGGAATGTCTATGTACATCGTCTGTAGACGTAGCTGGCTAAAGGAAGCATAGCCTTGGTTTGTCACATTAAATATCGCGCATCGCTAGAAAACCAGTTACAACCCGGTTCTGGCGACTCTGGCATCGGTCGCCTACCCTTAGGCCGCGGAGAAGAATGCTTAATATAGCCCATATCAGCTAAATCATAACTATCCACATGCGGGCGCTTGTGATCAGGATCAAAGCGATCTTTCTCCCAGCCAAACCCGAATCTTATAACACTAGGAGCTCTAGTTTCCGGGTCATTTCCAAACGGATTGCTTCCATCCTTATACAAGAAACTATACAGCTCATGCTCGAGCCATATGGCTCGTCCCGGATTGGGATTCGGAAGGTCGGTGCTGACGACGAGTGTTGGCCTTGGGTTCCGCTCTTTCCAGCCTAGTGTATCACGTATTGCCCATAGCAGTGTCCGATAACTGTCCTTGCTGTCCATGAACTGGATCTCGCTTAGTTCAACCGACTGTAGAGTCTTTGGCAAGGAGGCGAGCAGCACCAGGAGATCGTCCTGCTCGACATAGAAGCGGGCAAGGCCAAAGTGCTGAAGCCTTGAATAGCTAGTGGGTGTGAATATCGTTGTGAGAGGAACATACCAATCGATATCAGTCTCATACGTGTCAACGTTCGTTCTCAAGCTCAAGTACTTCAAGCCCTGTCCGCATGAGGCACGAGCTAGGGCACGTTTGAGGAGCCCACTGCGATAGACGTCTGCCTGCCTATAATATGTATCTACCATGAGATCAAGCTGCAAGTGTGTAAAGTCTGGCCGCGCAAGTACCGCCTCAAAGTTACTTAAGGTGCGATTTTCCTTCTCAAACACCCGCGAGTTGAGTCCCGTCTCCAGCTCATGAACGTCGATGCGTAGATCCACTACCCTGCCAAAATCTCTACCCTCTGCTAGAACGCGTGTCACAGTCCGGAAGCCTTGCCAGTCACTGCCATCTTCGTCCCACTCGTTGCATTCAGGCACGGTATTGTCAGGGAGGGGCCAGGTGCGTGGAATGTAGTAATTAAACCCGCGGGGAAATGCGCGGATCATAGGAGTTTCGTACAACGGGTTGTAAATCCATCCATGTGCTGCCGGCGTGATAACGATTCGTTGCAGCGCTGGGAACGATCCGATATGCTTCTCTAACGCAATGATATGCGCCTTTGAATCTAAGACGTCGCGCTGTTGCTGCACTAGCTGTTGGTAGTATGCCCATGACGCTTCCATAGGCATTTGCTCGGAAGCCTCCTGTTCCCTAGCAACAAGGCTAGGCCTGTCCAAATCATCATCGCTCCTCCCCTTCAGGAAGTAAACGTTGCTCCGGCATGCTTTACGAAACCACCCGGGAACATTGCCCCTCCAATCAATCCCATTCTCATCACATGCATCGTCTTTTTCCTCTGCATAGTCTTGGTAATCATCGTCCGACCCGTAGTAGTAGGCCTCTGCTGCATCAGGCGCCACGGGCCGGACGTACAGAAGCGCATCGTCCCAGATGATCTCGGTGATTTTGTTACGAAAGACCTCGTGGTTGGCAATAGCAGTAAATACTTCCACATTGCGCGGGTTCGCGGAGATGAAAGCGCGATCAAGCCGCAAAGCTACTGTTCCTAAGTAAAAACGGCAGGTGAGGCGCAGATTTTTTATAGTGCTGTTAGGGACCTGATCGACGATTGTCTTGACAATTTCAGGCGGAAGCCGAAGCATAGGACTGATATGGCTAGGGGACTCCGCAGTTTCTGGGTTTGGAGACGACATTTAGTTGAGTAGTTATTCTGTGCGTGATTGGAGTTGGTGGCACACCTGTCTATATAATATTGGGCCACGCTAAGGGTCTTGGTGCTTTGGTGTGGGCTTGCCGTTCCTTGCCCAACCTTGTTTCGATCGCCCCACCAATTGCCACAGACACAATAGTTTCTCTTCGCCCGGTTTACGAGTCTACGTCGCTGTCAGTATAACTCTATTAATTACTATGTTTGGTACCTAACTTATATAACCAAGCATCGCCAATTGTCGGCAGCCAGTTTGTCGGCAGCTGGCCGTGCCTAGGCCATAGAATGCTGGAGATTTGTCATTATCGACGCTGATGCTAAAATTCCGATTGCCTCAATGCACGTTGTAATGAAATGCCGCGACTGCGTTAGAGATACAGCGCATACAAATGATAAATTATAATACAGCCAATTCTAGGTGGCTTTGTAAGCCAAGGGTTTATTTTCTAGCAACTTACAGTTCTGCCAACCGCTTATGCAGCTTATACTACAGGACATTGTGAGAACATAAGATCTGTTAATTTATAAATACAACAACGTAGGTCTATGTCATGGTATCGATCAGGGGTTCTATCCAATATTGACCAGGGTTCCTGTCCAAC
>JPKE01002835.1:0-27208 GCA_000750995.1 Pseudogymnoascus sp. VKM F-4520 (FW-2644) | reverse complement strand
GAGGACGAGGTGGGGGTGGGAGGGGAGGGAGGCGGTCCAGTGGTGGGTGAAGAGTTTGGGGTTCGGGGTGGCCATTGCAGAGGCTTTATTAGAAGGGAAAAGAGAGAATGGGAAGGGTTGGATTTGAAGTATTAGGGAGGAGTTATGGGGTGGACGGCGGTGTAGATGTTACGAGATAGGTAAGTACCGGTGAAGATGCGCTTGTGTCGGTCCGGGAGTAGGTTGCGAGACAACTGCAGATCGCAAAGTGCATATCAAAATGATAAATATGTAACACTAACTCAGATAACAATATGTACAGAGCGAAACGACAAGATGCAACAAAAACGCAGATAAAAAGTATGTACAGATGAAACAAACAGCACGGGAAATCCAGCTTCACTCCGCGCTTACTGGCCTGGCATGCCAGCCTTCAAGTTATCATAGACACTGGCCGGGTAATCCAGAAGATTCTGGCTCTGTTCGAGCGAGCCCAACTTCGATGCCGCCGTCGAGATCAAGCTTCCGCTACCCTTGAAATCCGAAGAAGTCTCCCAGAACATCGCACCGCCCAGGCCCTTCGACTTGACGTACTCGGACTTGGTGGAAATCTCCACCGGCGTGTCGTAGCTGATCAATTCCTTGGTGGCAGCATCGTAGCTGTACGCCGCAACGGCTTGGTTATCGTGGAACTCGGTCGCGCCCGCCCTGGGGAGGCCATCAGCGTCCCAGACGCCGTTCTCCCAGGTGCCGGAGCCGATGCCGGTGAATGGCTTGCCAAGACCCTCGGTGGCCTCGAACGAGCGGCCGTAGATGGGCATGCCCATGACGATCTTGTTGGCAGTCACGCCGGCGGCAATGTACTCTGTAACAGCCTGGTCGGTGGAGTAGGGGGTGGAGCTGGGGTTGTTGGTGCTGGGGTAGAGGTTGGCTTGGTGGCCCGCGACAGTGTCCCATGATCCGGCGTAGTCATAAGCCATCAAGTGCCAGGCATCAAGGTAGGCGTCCATTTCCTTCATGTGCATCTTGTTGTAGTTTTCTGGGCCGGCGGGGCTGGCGATGGTAATCAGGAAGTGATAACCTGGTGCGTGTTGGGCTGCATATGCATCGAGAGCCTCGCGGCAGGCTTTGAGGAGGAGGACCATGTTGGTGGCTTCTACGTCGTTAGCGGGGTACTCCCAGTCAATCTGGCGATTTGTTAGCTATGTTCTTTGTTCTGCTTTTTGAGTGAGATTACTAACATCGATTCCGTCGAAGCCAAGGTCTGCAACTAACTTGACTGCAGATGCTGCGAACTCCTTTCGTCCCGCCTCAGTGCTGGCTGGGACGGGGAAGTTGATGGAATAGGTCCAACCACCAATACTGAGCAGCGTCTTCATGGCACGGTTCTTTTTCTTGTGGAGATACAGTTGCTTTATGCATCCGTAGACATTGTTCCCGGTGTCGCTCCAGCTGTCTCCGTCCCAGTGGATCTGTAGGTCTGCCCACTCATCAGAGAGGTAGCTTACAGGCTGTCAGCATTATTTTTCTCGGAACCGCATCCATGATCAAAACTTACACTGTTCCACTCTCCCGTACATTGGCGAAGGAGTATAGAACATGAGTCAGCTCCGATGCTGGGAGCTGCTGTGGCAAGTAGCCTCGTCCGTAGATTGCCCTGATCTGTTTTAGTTGAGATCTTAACTGGTCGTTCACAACTACTAACCAATTTACAAAATATGCTGCATTCCTAAAACCCGAGACACCTCGCCCAGCAATAGGGTGGAGGAGGGCGGTGGTGACATTCGTGTGGGAGGTGGGGTGGGTGGGAGCCGCGAACACCGCTGGGATGGCTAATAATAAAGCAAGATGCTTCTTCGTCCAGGACAACATGGCGAGTTAGAACAGGAATAAATATGTGCAAATAGATTTCCAAATATATATATATAATACTCAAAAGGAGCGTGTTAGAGCTATGTTGTCGATTCTGAAGTCGGCCGGCGATACTGTCTTCAATATCTCGTCTTTGTCGGAATATATATACATCTCTTTCTCAACCCCCACCTTATAGAGTAAGGTGTGGCTTTCATGATGATAAGGTCGCAGCTCCTTGGCTGGTAGCTTGACCTTCTACCTACCAGCCCACGATGAGAAAGCAAGCCCGCGTCGGAGATTGGCAACGTTACCATAAATGGCCTCTCAAACAAATAGCATCGATTTAACGACCATGTGAAGAAGATGTGCCTGTTGAAGGATTAGGGCCTTGCAGCAATCCTAGTGTCGATGACAAACTTGAAATATCCGGCATGCGCTGTGAATGGTGACGTTACTCGTTACCCAAGAGAATAGAGATTAGAATCCAGGCACACTGCGGGACATCCGGCACAGGGATTAGACTCTCCCATGGGGTGTTCATGGGGTTGACCTCTTAAAAGGGGGCTTGGAGTTGACCTATGAGGCCGTGCGCGATCATATCTGCCGAGCCGTTCATCTGAGCATCGCGATCCTTGCTCGATCCTTGACCTTGGGCTTGGGTGCTGCGTAACGTTACAGCACAGTCCCAGGTCGGCATTTATGATCCTATTCACAACTATTCGCCGCGTTTGAGCATTCACCGACCCCAGAGCGTGACTAGCATGGATAACGGGCCTTATTTATACCCCCCTGTTCGCTGTCACGCTGAACCTTATTGGCACGCGAGATGATCACGTTCCCCATAGGCCGGTCTAAGCGCTATGGTACATATACCTTCCCCAATCTAACAATTCCTTTATCAAGGGACAACCACCTTCTCGATTCGATCTCTCGGCGAAACTTCACGTCGCAAGTTCGGCGGAGGTTGGGGACCTAGCAACGATTTTGATGTCTGGATGTCTAGGCCTGTCGCGTCAACACTGCCGGCACAATAAGAAACTACCACTACCCTTCCACACCCCACTCCAACCCCTTCGGGTATCGCTAGCCTTATTACTTGTTTTACTAGTAACTTATGGCACCTGTCGACGATTTCTGGGGAAATATCATACTGGCGATGTGCTTGACATGGACGCGTGATGGTATCTGAGAAGAAGATTACAGCACGAGGGGAACAGAGCAGATAACATGAACGTTGCAGTTGAACGGACAAAAGGAGAAAATAAGCAATACGTGACATTTCCATGTATGATTTGTAGTCATGCGATTAGTTAGCATGTTGGATTTCAACATTTTCGATTTGATTCCAGGAAGTGAAGTCTGTATATAGTCCTCTATGTCTCATAATGATCCGATCCAGTTCCATCTTTATTCTATCCTTGGCGTGCATACCTTAAGCATAAATTACACTCCTTTCAACATGTACGCAATCACTGCTTTGGCTTATTTGGCGGGCCTGGCTGCCTCGATGCCATTAGCCAATACCGGTCTTAGCTTGGCTTCTAACAACGTCGCTGTGTATTGGGGTATGTCACTATTTTACCAAATGCTCGGTATATAAATTAATTTTATGGTTCTACTATAGGGCAGAATTCCCACAACGTGGGAACTGGTCCGTTGGCTCAACAGCGGCTGTCCTATTACTGTGCAAGTAAGTGTCCAGAGCCCCTATTCATTCAAGCCAACAGAAACTAACAATAAATAGACACTGATATTAACGTATGTTAGCGTGTGGTGATCAGATGTCCACTGGTTAACAATGCCTCGTGTTAGATCATTCCTATTGCATTCTTAACAACACTTGCGGATTTATCACTTAATCTCGCAAATGCGGGGGATAACTGCACTGCAATCTCAGGATCCAACCTTTTCTACTGCTCTCAACTAGAGTAAGTTTCGAAGCATGTAACTGTGTTCTTTGCTAATACTTTCAAGGACCGACATCGCAGAATGCCAATCTCAGCACGGAAAGACTATTTTACTTTCTGTTGGCGGATCTACCTACACTGAGGGCGGGTTCTCCTCCGAAGACGCGGCAATCACAGCAGCCAACAAAGTCTGGGCTAGCTTTGGGCCCAAAGCCGCCGGCTCTAGTGCCCCGCGCCCCTTTGGAGGGGCCGCCGTAGACGGCTTTGACTTCGACTTTGAGACAGTCGTATCCAACATGCCACCCTTCGCAAATAGACTCCGCAGTCTAATGGACCAGGATGCTGCTTCAACTGGCAAGAAATGGCTTTTGACTGCCGCGCCACAATGCCCATACCCTGATGCGGCAGATGACCCTATGCTTAATGGCACAGTCTTTTTCGACGCTATTTGGATCCAGTTTTACAACAACTACTGTGGTCTCCAATCCTTTGTCGTTGGCTCCGGAACGCAGAACAATTTCAACTTTAACACCTGGAACAACTGGGCTAAGACGGTCTCTAAGAATCCTAATGTCAAGGTGCTCGTGGGTGTTCCTGGCTCACCTACTGCTGCTGGCGGCGGATATGAGAGTGGAGACACTCTTAAGGCTATTATATCGTACTGCAAGACGTTTTCTAGCTTTGGCGGGGTTATGATTTGGGATATGAGTCAGATTTACGCCAATGATGGCTTTTTGGCCACTGTACGCAGCAGCTTGTAGCTGTCATCTGTTACTACCATATTTTCTTTTGATATAACATCAATGACAAATATCACAAATTCGCGCTTTGAACAGACACGACGAATTTTCAGTGCCAAAGTTACTCGGTATTTTTTGGATGTAACGATTCATGACTGTGTGGTAAGCACTTGTCCAGCCTATTATCATAGGCTACTATACCAGTTTTCCTTAGTTGACTACGGCCCACTTCGCATTCACCCTCAACGTTTCAATGCGGGACTGTGGGGCGTTGGTCAAGCTTGTCGTAACCTTTGGAATATCATATGGGATACCAGGCTGTAAAACCGCCAAGTCGCCACTATAGTAGCAGTTGAGATAGGTATCGCTAGTAGTGCATCTAGCATAGGGGTATATGCTCCAGTCGAAGCTTCCCGAGCCTTCAAAATAAATTCTACGCCTTGTTAGCGTGATATAAAGGGCAGAAAGTGGAGGGAGGAAGGGACGGAGGCATGCTGAGAGTAAGGAGAGGGAGAGAGAGTCCTACGGGTGCGTCTCATTCTTGTCGCTACACTGCCACACTTTATCGAGTCTTATAACCCTTGTAAATGGGTTGAAGCTGTAGTTGCACTTCCAGTGGATTGGTTGCCCGTTGCCTAATCCGTAGCAGTCATACCTAACTCGCCAGTCAGTTCCGCTATTTTCTTTCATCTCTGTTCCGCACTGAAACTGCAGTACTTACACCGTATCCAGGCCAGTCCCCGATATAATATTATCAGTATCGAAGTAATAGAAAAAGTAGTCTGCAAAGCCTGGGCCAGTCAGGCCAGTCGTAAAACCTACCAGCATTACACTGTCTGGATCATCGGCTGGGAATTCGGTTGTCTCGAATTGCATGCCGCGGAAATACCAAGTTGGGTTAACAACGCTGTCAAACGTGCAGCCGCCGTGAACTGGATATGCAGTCACGAGAGCAAATTCTTGGAACGTCTTCTTGTCTGCTTGAGTTCCGTCGATGTTAGAGGATGGGACTGAGTTGGTGCATTTTGTGACAATGTCGTTCTCGGTGCCTGTGATGCCAGTACTCGAAGCGCATGTAAGCTGTAGTGAGGTGCTACCAGTAGCGGCAATTGCGGTCCTTTCTATGGTCAGTTGTCTATTGCATCATTTATACAGAGGATCAGAGTCAGACTCACGGGTTAACGTTAGTCAGTGGGTCTTCGAGGCAGTACCACACCTCCTCGACCTGTATGTCTAAATTTGGCACCGCGCCGCTCAAGGTTATATCAAGAGTGATTTCATTGAATTCTCCTCCCGTGCATCGCAAAGGATAGGAAGGGATGTAGTTATCATATGCCGGTGTAAAGCTACAGGTTACTTCGTGATCGATAGCATTGTTTGTCACGTTGAGGTTGAGGTGTACGCCCCTAGTCACGAAGTTGGCGGCAGCGTCGTTGTCTAAACAAATACGGTCTTCCCAGTACCACTGGAGACACTGACCCTTGGTATAGTTCTGGTACGAGACTTCGGTGACAGTCCATTGCTTGTCACCAACACTCGCACATGATTCTGCGTCGTAGCCTGGTGGCGGCGACGGTTGGGCCGGCGTGACTGGGACAGGAAGACTGAGGGTGCCGTGAATAAGGTATGGTATAGGAGATACACAATCAGATCCAGCGCATTGAGTAATAGTGGTGCTTCCGCTAGCAGTGAAGAAGACCCTGACATTATTGCTGGTCAATATTTATTCAATACGCACTCCACTTGAAAGCTTAACTCACTTGTCGCCTTCGTCTCCACATACCCAAAGGTGGCTTATCGATATAACTGGACCGTCGGGACCTTTAGAATAGTTTATAGTCATCTGAGTAGTGCCAGAGCTACCCCCGCAGACACCTTCCCCTTTGCACTCAGCGATGGCATATATCCCTGTCGGGTCTGCAGCGCGATTGTCAATCTTGAAAGTCGTAACGCCGCCAGAAACCTCATACTCGGAGAGAATCCAGCTTGGGATCGTTAGTGACTTATCCGTGCATCTCCCCGACGGCCATGTAGGAGCTGCGGGAATGTCGATTGCTAAAGCACTCGCTGCTAATGCAGCAACGGCGAGGATTGAAACCCCCATGTTGATCAGGAGTCAATTTGCAGTTATAAGGCTACGAAGAGTGGACCCGAGAGTTCGCAAAGTCTAGACTTGGAGGGATGTGAGACTGAGACAAAGCTATATATTTATATACGGGATACAGTGACAAATGGCTGTCCCTTGGATCTGATCATTTAGGGAGTACCTTACCAATCCATGTGATATGATCTGTACTTTTATCCGTCCGGGGGAGCTACAAAACTAAGTAATATACATTACGGGGAATTAAATGTAAGCACTTGTGGCACTTCACAGTAAAAGTCTAAGGAATACGACCATAATTTATATTAAAAAGGATTCACGTGTGTACTGTAGGTTAGTACGGACCTATTATAACCCCGTTCCTAATAAACGTCGATCTTTAACCGGTTCAGACCCCAAAATAATAAGCACTTACTCATTCATAAACTCGCCGTAGTAGAGGGTTTACAAGCTTTATAATTTAGGCTGGCCCCTCCCCGCATTAGGGTCTAAGACTGTGCATCCGGCTTAAATTTCTGTATTGGCAATCCAGTCGGCCGTGGTTGTATAGCAATTAACCTTTGAGTCCCAATCCGTGCACCCCGACGTAAGCGGCCGAATAGTTCGGGTCGATACCATCTTCATATGGTGCTGGGCGGGCTTCACAAACAAAATCAAATCAGGCTCAAGAGTTTCTGATGTTGTCAAGGTCTAGTACACAGAAAGCTACCATCTCTTCCAAAGGCTGAGGTTGATGCACTGTCATCATAGCTTCCTACCTCCCTACGAGGTTCGGGTTTTCTTATTATCACCGAGAGCGTTGGGCAACTATTGGCCCCAGCCCTCCCCCCTACCGCCGTACCCCGCCGATAAATGTTGGTCCATTGCAATCTGCACCACTGTATGTATTATGGGGAAACTTAGATTTGAGTCGTATTTTCCGTCCTCATGTCATTTTGTCATAGCGCTTGTAGATATCCTTGTAGTGGAATCCGGCCGGAGAACTCGGCGGCTGCCGTTGTGGATGCCGCTTGACATCCGCCAAATCCCACACCACTCCAAGTAGTATCCTGTATCGGCAAGTTACGTCAAACATCCTGTTTTCTCTCTATCGTGCATCGGCATAACTATGGCCGGCCTTCTACCCCCTTGCCTCACCACACACCCACCCCTGAAGCTATGCATCGCATTTTTCATGGCAGCCACAATTTCCGGGACTTTGTGCTCTGGACCCCTCACACAAGCGCGTTCACAATATATGGCTTCTGAAGCTCCGTCTGAAGTTCCGGTCCTCTCTCATGTGACAGCTAACTTTGCCAGCGCCAGTCACCAAACTCGACTTTGATGATGGGTTTGTGGCCGTAGGTCTATTGCCTGAGCCCTGCTGTCAATGTAGAAGATGTAAGCACGTCCTTTCTTCTGGCCAGCCCATTTTCAACAGCATATTAACACCATGCCGACGTTTTGATATTCAAATATCTTATAAAATTATTCATTAATACTATTCAACACAACCACTCTGATATTCTCACACCTGATCTTCGAACACTCTGAGACTATGGTGTGTCTTAGCGCTGTGTTGGCGGCCTTGAGAGAGGAGTCTCATCTTCATCTTCCACTCACAAGTGCTGAAGTCGATCCACAATTTGCCGTACTGCGACAGAAGTCCTTCTCGGAAACTTGTTCAAGAACCACTTCAAAGGCTTAACCTGCTACCTGTATACTACTAATTGCTGCTTGTCGAGCGGTGACCATTTATTGTCCTTCATCGTGTCTGAATCTGAACGCCCCACATCATTCCCACTTAGATTGTTGTCCTGTCGCTAGTACAATCTTATGCTTTTCGAGAGATTCCTTGTTACGGGGATTAAGACAGCCGTTGCCAAACCCATCGTCATTAACGTTGCTTGATGGCTTTCGCTGCCGTATCAGGAGATTTCCTTCCAACATGTAAACAGGAAGGTATCCATCAAGGATCTATATCTACCTTCACACCTTGTCCTGTCGCTAGTACAATCTTATGCTTCTCGAGGGATTTCTTGACAGGGTGAGGGTCTGAAAAGATTTCCTCGAGCTCTTCGAGAGAGCGACCCTTTGTCTCGACAATAGACCACCACAGCATTCCAAGGTATATAAAATGTAAGACAACTATTTCGGGGTTAGAATAGTGTACAGAGTGAGCACACATAGCGTCGGTCATAAACTTACGAAAAATCGTATAAGTTCGCCAACCAATGCGTTGAAGGGCGATAGGAGTAGCGTAGGTGTTGATAAAGCTCGCGAGCCCATTCATGAGCTCCTGAAAAGCAAATCCCTGAGCTCTAATATCGTTGGGGAGGATCTCAGCTGGATACAAGGTCTGCAGCGGCATCCAACAAAAGGAAAAGAAAATCCCATAGAGGTAAATAAATGCAACAAAAGCGTATCCTGTGCCTTTCGCCACATGGCCTTCTGCTAGAGCAGCTATCACATTCATTGGGATATAGCAGAGACCAGTAAGTAGTGCGCCCCAAAGGTAGAGGTTGCGACGACCAAATTTGTCGACGTAAAAGCAGCCGAAAACCGAAGCGACAGATGAAAAGACGACGTTAAGGGCGTTAATTAGTAGTTGCTCATTGGCAGATTTAATGCCGATGTTGTCAAGAATGACTGGCAAATAATAACTTTGTAGAGCAGTTAACAAAATGCGTATTTTACGACACAGTGGGTAAGTGTTGCATACCTGATAACAGCGCCACCAACAAATTTATTGAAAACTCCAACAAGTATAAGGAGATACATCCTAAAGCATCTGTCTCTAGTACTAAATAGTGGGCGATAGTCCCACCATCTGTTATTAGCAAGCTCCTTATCATAATTGGTTTCGCGTTCGATTTCTTCCATCTGGAGATTCACAATGGCGGAATCTTCGTTTCCATTTCCATGGTACTCAACGAAAAAACTGCGAGCCTTTTCACGCTGGCCGTTGGCAATTTGCCATCGCGGGGATTCTGGTAGTAGCCATACTGTGCAGAAAATGATTGCTGCAGGAAACGCTTGAATGATGACGGGGATACGCCAGGACCAGTCGCCCAACATTTTCCCCGTTCCGTAGCATGTCCACGACGCCACTATAATCCAATTAATCAAGTTATCATGTTTGACAGGACAAGTAAACCATACCAAGTGCACCAGCGCAGTAACCGAATGAATAATACAATCCGCCAAACAACCCACGCATGGACGGTGGCGAGACCTCAACAACGTAAATTGGCCCAGATGTGCACCCTACGGTGACTCCAAAGCCGATCAAGAATCTTCCACCCATGAATTGGCCGATATCTTTGGAAGTAGCTTGAATGATGGTACCGATGACAATAAAAAATGCGCCAGAACACATTCCGAAACGGCGACCCAACCTATCAGCCGCCGGGGCAGCAAATAAAGAACCAATGAGCTGGCCAACTGTGTAAATTGCGAAGAGAAGTCCCGTAGCAGGGCCTTGCTTGCCAACATTGAAATAATCGTGGAATGCTGGCATTGCGTTCATTGATGACATGAGGGAGCCATCATAGCCGTTCATGGCCGTGTCTTGGTAATATTAGCATTTATGGCATACGTAAGAGCCATATATACATACTTAGAGTAATGAGCATAATGATAGGATATAGTTTCAGCGATGATGGCGATGTCCATGAATACCCCCCGTCCTTGACGAGAGCATTAGCAAGGGCGACGTTTTCGACGACCGCTTGCTTGGCCATCCCACTTGAGGCGGACTGGTCAGCCTCCTCTACCTCCACCTCCACCTCCATATCTCCTTCAGTGTGAAAAGTATTGTAACCCATAACGCTTGAGGCCTCACGGGAGTCTAGGGGACTGGTCGGGTACGGTATATGCTTGGTACAGCGACCATCGAGCGAGTCTTCACCGCGCCTGGAACCGCTAACGTTAATAACCGAGGACTATTCCTAATTCGCAACCCTATAATCCCTGAACTCGTAGGCCAACGTGATTGGCCGCCTTACAATCGTCATCTTCATTCTTACCGTTCTTTTTAGGTGGGACATAGTTGCTAATAAACCGTAGCTTCTTATCCGTTTCTGAATAGAGGGTTTGCAGGTGCGTCGGCAGTTTGCTTGGGGCGGGGCGGGACGGGGCGGGAGTTGGTGGGTTTAGCGACGTTTCATGCTGAGTTTATGGTCACTCCACTTGGATTTTGGCAGGACTACGCCTCGCAGATCCTCGGTGCGGTACAGACATGCGGGAAGGATGGTAGTATTAGTTTTCTGCCCTACAGATAATACCACAGTGTTACGTTTGTCTGGAAAGGGACAGCCATCGTGATGCGGCGGTACTTGCGGTGCCTAGCAAGGAACGCTTCACACCCTGGACGCCGCCTGGTAGACCTAGCTGCCCCATCACTTTGAGAGGGCTGGCACGAAGTGAGCCGCTTAGATCCAGTCACTAAGAACGAATGTTGATTTAGAGGCTTGATTGTGAGGTCCTCGATATCCCCACCATCACCGACGCACTTGATTGGTCTAGAGAATTGGCTGATGGAGAACTCTTGCTCGTCACGATCGTCCTGGATGAACGCTTCAAGGAGTAGTAATCCGGAGAGCGGAGATATAATGTGATGTCAGTTAGCGTTAACTAGATATATTCAGATAATTGACAGAGCCCTAGTCGAGTGATATGCCTATATGCGTAGTTTCATGTACGGAATGGGGTGCTGATACCGCTTCAAGCCAGGGCAGCTTTGACATACGATTGAAAGTGGAGTGCGACTTCCGACATTGCTCCTGCTGTGGGATTTTCCTCCTTGCTGTCATGGTGACCCTTCTCCAGTCAATGTAGACTGAATAATCTTCATATGAGTACCGATTTGGAATCCTGTGGGCCCGGATACACTCTCCGCAATGGCGAGTGTGTCTCAGAGGTCGAGCCTGCGTGTGAGCAAGGCGCCACGTTCAACGGAACAGTCGGTGTTGGTAGTGAGCCTAGCTGTGGCCCTGGGACCGCTTTCGACGGCACAGAATGTGCATCAATCGAGGATCCTATCTGTCTCATCGGTCTCAAGTGGAACGGCCAGAAGTGCATTTCTGAAAATAATCCTACTTGCAACCCTAGAACTCAGTGGGATGCCTCTTCTAAAGAGTGCATCGGGGAGAATCCGCCTCAATGTCCCCCTGGCCAGCGGTTCAATGGGGAGCGGTGCGCGTTGGATTCAGGTGACTACGTGGAGTTTCAGTACTGTCCTGCAGGAAGCACCAAGCACTTCCCGCAAGCTGAGCGTCTTGGGGTAATTTCGAAGTGGTGGATTGAGTGTAGTGTGGGAGCGAGGAGGTGGTCGTTGATGCTTAATGGCAGAAACGATGAAATGACAGAATGAATGGCGAGTCCCGAATATATTCTATATAAATTTTGCGTTCAAATATCTTGCATTTATGTTCTGTAAGCACTAGAAGTGAGTGACTCCTATCAACTCAGTTGCAGACTACCCTCATCTCGAAGTATGACCCTCCATGGTGCATAAATCACAAACAAACACAGGCAATAATAATATCCAGCATCCAAATTTTTGAAATAGCCATCCTATCATCATCGTCGAACAAAGCGCGCATGAGGTTGGATTTGGTGACGTTGTCATTCAATTCGCCGTGGTCGCTATAGAGCGAGATCTATTTATTTGTTGGGGCATCCCTCACAGGTGCATCCTGAGCCGCATCCGCCTGTGAGCAATAGGTGTTAACGACTATCCTACGGAGAGGAACTGACGAAGAACGGACGGAAGTTACTTACACGAGCCATTCTCAGCACATCCGCATCCAGCCATGATTATGGTTTAGGTTGGTAGGTTTGGGGACAAAAAAGCCTCGAGTTGTTTATAGTTGAAGTTGAGCGATTATATCGTGGTAACGTGGATGTGAAGACTTGGAAAGAAAGAGGGGAAGTCTCAGACTGGAGCGGGGGTAGTTTAATTTATATGGCACTTATCTCGTCGTACTCGACCAGCGATTGCGGCCGACATCTAGATATCTATTGGCCGGCCCTTCCCGCAATCTGCCCAATAAGACCCCTATGGGGGTCTTGATGGTAAGGCTAATGCGCGCTTCGGCATATTCATCTAGAATTACCAGTCCTATGACCGCTGGTGATGCTTTCATCCGAGATGCATCGATATGGAGCCAATAGGCGGGATTTTGGTTGTTATGTTTTGCGTGTTTGGAGGGGTTGGAGGGGTAGGAGGGGTGGGGAGGGGTAGCAGGATGTGGTGGGGTGCCAACGAAGTTGATGCACACCAGCAAAAAGGAAGGCAGCCTCGGCAGCTAGTAGACTTTGAATATGTCGTCGTTGAATCATATGGCCAGGAAAGACGAAAAGAGGCCCGTAGCTAAACGGATCGTCGACGACTAGGCCTAGTTCGCTGTTGATCGGCCTTACTATTGTATTCTACACAACTGAAAGGCGGGATCACGGATACAGGAATGAGCGACTTGTGCGTGTTACCAACCCGAGAAAAAAAATGCCAGCAGAACGTATCCACTTGGGTATAGAGTAGAGATGCAACCTGAGATAATCTCGGCATTCTGAGTAGGATCGAACTCAAACGAAGTCAAACACAGGGCGTCGTTGTATGAGCATAAGCACGCGTAAGCATGGTTGCTTACCTCACCAGCGAACGCGGATATAACGGCGGTAAGGCACGACGGCGAGTGAAACTGCGCGACCAACGTCGTCGTTATAACAGGAGCACCATCCCAAGAAATGGGGACCAGCCTCAAAATTAACGGTGAGACAGCCTCGAGATAAAAGCCTACTTTTAAGTTAGTAAACCGCAATCAAACACTCATAGACCTACTCACCGCGCATTGCGACATCAACGGCTCCATATACCAACCCACACTGCCCCACAATATTACAATACCACAATACAGAAACACACCGCCATGGCTGCCACTCCCGATAAATCCAAGTCCTACTTCCCCCTTGCCGGCGGCGCCAACGACGGCTGGTCCAAGGACGACTCTGCGACGGCAACCTGCTTCTGCGGCGCCGTGCAGCTCGCCTTCCCGACCCAAGCCCCCGGCCTCACTAGCACCTTCATCTGCCACTGCGCCGACTGTCGCAAGATCACCGCGTCCATGTTCGCTTCCAACTTCACCGTCCTCGACTCGCACTTGACGCACCTGCGCGGCCGCGATAACTTGGAGTACGGACAGTCAAAGACCATCGCGTCGGGGAAGAAGATGACTAACTACTTCTGCTCCACGTGCGGGACGCTCATGTATCGTGTTGGCGAGGCGTTCCCGGGGAGGAGCATTCTTCGTACTGGCACGGTGGATGACTTTCACCTGCACGAGACAAAGTTGAAGCCGAGGCGCGAGATTTTTACTAAGGACCGAGTTTGTTGGGTGAGTGAGGTGGAGGGCATCCAGCAGCTTGAGGAACAGAGGCCAAAGATGTAGATATGGTGCAATCCGGTACCTTGCATGAGCGGCGGCGTTCTAAATAGCTGCCATGGGGCGGTTATTGGACAAGAAGCATTTTATGGTCGTGTGTTGTAGTTGTAGGTGTTGGCACTTGTTGCGTGATAGTACTACAGGGTCTGCTGCAGTTTAGAACTGGTAAATTGATATTTGGCAGTTGAAGCTTAGCAATTCCCATACTATAGTATTTCTATGTTAAAAGATGGCAGGAAGTTGGCATTGATTGAATAGCAAAGGCGTTGTTGTTTCAAGATACCGTACTAGCTTTCCCCTTCGCCATTTCGACATACACCAGTCTACCAGCTGATTTCTCAGCGAGGGCATTGATCATGATTATAGTAGTCGCATCTGGAAATATATTGATTATGATTATCGTACTCACACGTGAACATCAAGTCCTCTGGTATAAAAATGCTTTTGAGTCTAATATAAGGAAAGCACCCAAGACCCATGCGAAAAGGCCTCTCAGCACCAATTTGCCGTCGAGGCTAAACCTCTGTAATAATCCACGGGGAGTCGACCATACGTACTGTTGCACCTTTATAAGTATATAGAACTTTTACCTAAATAAAATTCATTTATATTGGGAAATATTAGTTAATATATCTACTTCATTTGAAGGTGCTATTTACAACATCATCTATTCCTTTTCAAGGACTTAACTGCCTACTGCAATAGGATAGAAGGCCCTATATCTAGAAGATCTTATTGCTTTAGAAAAGGAAGCAAGGCTATTTTGAGCAGAGCTCATCTGACTAACAGAATGGAGTTGGTTGAAGGCACAGCTCATTTGCGAAATTTGCCCGGGCACTTTACATTGCAAGGCTCGAAGAACTTCCAACGCTGACAGGGGGTAGCCGTCTTATTACGGCGAGGTTAGCGGCTAAGGCATGTCTGAGACTTTCACTTCTTGTCGCCACAGAATCTTCTTCTCATTTGGTAACCTAGGCTATCGATTGGGCGGTCAGTTGCCACGTCAATATCATCTCGATGATCTGGACGATTCAGACAGCTGTGCAGGGTAGTGAAGACATGAAGAAACTCAAAGCTGCCATTGACAGTGCAAATATTGCCAACATTCTCATGTTTTGCTCCTCCAGTGACCAGGGAGCGAACAACAAGGAGGACTGCTTTCCTGGTGACTCGCCAGTAAATGTGGGCATTGGTGGTGCCACATTTACTGGCGAGAAATTGACCTGGGTGGATGAGAAGGTCAACTTTTGGTTCCCTGGCCGCAACGTCCCCTTCCTTCTAGGGACGGCAAGTTGGTTGTATACGAGTCTGGCAGCTCCTTCGCGACTGCTGCGGCTTCCAGACTGGCTGGCGTATTGTTATACAACGCAAGACTTCTTCATGGAAACAAACTTAAAAACAAAGACACCCGTTTTCAGGACCGAACCGCAATGGTGAACGCGATTACTGTGATGGCCAAGGGAGTAGATGGCAAGTTTCCGAGGACAGACGATATCCTGAATAAGATGTTTAAGAAAAAGATTCAGCAAACCTTACAAAAGACGACTAAGAAAGTCAACATCAACACTTTAGGATGGAGCAAGGTTTACAAAAAGGCATTAGAGGCTCTTTTGAACCATATTCAGGTACGAACCGGGTTTAGGAAACCTAACTTCGCTTTTTGCTTACAGTTAACTACTAGGGCTCATAATCACCCTACTCATCCTCGCGTCGCCTCAAGATCACAAATTAGGCAGCAGGGGGCTAAGAATCTTTGAAATACGAGTTTGTGTATGGCAGAGCGGACGGGATGCCCAATTCTCTTAGGTCTATGGTCTCACAAGGTGGCAATAAGACTCCGAATGCTTCGCCGCTCGTCCGTCCGGTGCGACACCCCGTCGCATTGGGATATCCCCCTTTTGTTTGGAGGGTTTTGGGCGTTGGTGCGCAAAGGGTAACTTTCTAGGGAGTTGGCCCAATCTCCAGTAATCGACCCAAAACACGCGACGTAATGCGGGGTAAAGCACCATACATTCCGCGGCCTCGTCGGCATCGACAGGAGCATCTACGGGTCCAAATGTGAGCGGCGAGTCTGCTATGTCATATTCCTTGCTTTGCGGTGTTGGTGCAGGGTATCATAGATCACGATATTACCTAATTAGGCTACAAGTTGGATCTCCAGGAACGCCATATCCAAAAAGGGAATAGTCTTGTACTTGAGTCCCTGTTTCCTAATTGAGGCAAACAGTACTGGACAGGCAGATTGTAGGAATAACACAGCTGGTAGTTTCCACCTTTGATTCGCTTCACTGCTAGTTATATTTCTAATCTCTACGCACACATATCAACAGTAACTTTTTCAGATTGGCTGATTATCTCTGATTTCTCTAACTTCAACCTCTGTAAAGAGTGGACGGCTTAAAATTTCCCACTGATATCTCAAGCTGTCAATATGCCTCCTTTCAAAGCTCCCGTGAAAGACGTCCTTGCTACAGCTTCTATAGTGAGTTGAGGCTGATTCTCTTTATCCTGTGAAAGCGAGACAGTAGGGCTAATAATATTATAGCTCCCGTATAAGCAGTTTGTTCTCTTTGGCGACTCTATTACTCAGGGTGCTTTTGACCAGTCGAGGGGATTCGCGCTTGGTGCACAGCTGGCTCATGGTAGTGCTCCCTGATGTCCTTGTTAAATAAATGGTTTAGTCACATAGGGGCTTGATATTTGCCACTTTCGTTGGCCTGACATTGCTTTCGCCTGTCCTGTTCACTGACATGGATGTCTCCAGACTATACGCGCCGCTTAGATGTTGTGAACCGCGGTTTAAAGTAGGTTTATCACTCACCGGTGCGCCCATTTCTGCAAATATGTGCCAACATCTCCCTAGCGGATATCAGACAGAACAAGGCCTAGCCATTATCGATTATGTCATCCCCTCCCCAGCCAACTCACCAAAGATTGAGTACCTAGTATGACCCTCCCTCTTTTACCCCCATTTAGACCTCCTCCATTAACACGTTTTCAGTCCCTCTTCTTTGGCGCCAATGACTCCGCCAACGACGGCGGCGCTAGCAAACAGCTCGTCTCGATAGAGAGATACCGAGAGAACCTCGTATCTATCCTCTCCCATCCATCAGTCCTTGCGCACAACCCGAGGATCATCCTTGTCACTACGCCACCCGTGGACGAGTACCAGCGCCCAGAGGAAACACGCGCTGATGGACAGGTAGACAGAGGCCGGTGTGCCGAAAACTCGAGGGCATATGCCCAAGTAGGAAGGGAAGTCGGCGAGGAGCTTATCGCGAAAGGGAGACCGGTGGTAGTCTGCGACCTCTGGACTGCGATGATGGCGCGTGCAGGGTGGACCGGTGAGGGGGTGCTCGCTGGCAGCTTGAAAACCAACAAGAACCCAGCTTTGGCTGAGATGCTCTACGACGGTATGTAAATCCACTTCGCTTTGCCGCTCAGTCCATCACGCCGTAGGAACTTCGAGAATTCTGTCGCTGACACTCCTCTCCCCTCTCACAGGCCTCCACTTCAACCCCGCCGGATACAAAGTCCTGTACGACGAGATGCGCAAGGTGATGGCTGAGACTTGGCCAGACAGCGACCCAGAGAGCATAGACAAGCATTTTCCAGAGTATAGCGCCTGGTTTTAGGGTGTGGCGGATAACAGGGCGGCAGGTGAAAGGCGATTTCGGTAGTTTGCGCGAGGTGAAGAACGAGAGCCGGCCGCAAATGCGGTGTCGAGCTGAGGTGGCCTTGCGAAGGGCGACAATCAGGGGATGAGTACAAGATAGTGGAAGCGACGTGAGCTAGCCCAATGCTGTGCTTGTGGGGCATGATAAGCCATATCTTGTAGCTGGAAATAGAGGATAATTGATTGTGATAAAATAGATAACATAGATAGAATTTAGACCGGTTTGAGCCTCAAGTCTATCTTTGAAGGAGCGGCACTGCAGAACATAGATTTAGCTTCATGTGCAGTAGTTACGCCACCGCGTGTATCGGGATACGGCAAGAGTAACGCTACGTGGTATTAAAAGCCCCTACCAGACAGTGTATCGCATCTGATGATAGTGACGATCATGGCTGGATAAGCCTCAAGCCTACGAATAAGAAGACTTCGTGGGCAATAGTATGCCGAGTTATCGAAGCCGGCCCACAATCATTATCTTGTGGCGGGACTTGACTTTCTCTTGAGCGAAGCGACTTTCTGCCGCCACTACTGTATCCGCTGCTCCGAAACCTAGTTAAGGCAAGAAAGATTGGGCGGACAGTATGATTGTGGCTTTATTCCTAGTAAATGATTAGGTTTAGCTACCTAATTGGGAAGTTTTAGGCCGACGGGTTGTGGTAGTATACTAAGCTTCTCCCGCAGTGTCGGTTCCACTTCAAAATTACCGCATTTGGTAGGAGGGAACAACAAGAGCTACGCAACCCTCGTGTGTGGGTCTTACCCCAGATTGCCATGTGGAATAGCTTGACTCTTTCTGGGGTAGGTATATAAGGAGGCAAGATGCTCTTGTTGGCAGATCAGTTTCTTATTTCACCACTCAACAATTACACCAGTCTTTCCTCTGGCTCATTGAACTCTTCAACGGAAAGCAACGGCAAATATTTGCCATCATGGGTGATCACGATATCGAATCAGAGGGAGAGAAGATCTCTGTGACTCCAGTGACCTATTCGGAGAAGCCAACTTCAGATATGATGGAGCAGGCTCGTGTCACCCTGACGGAGGAAGACGTATGTTGCCTTTGAGATCCGTAACTAAGAAACTCGCTGACCATCTCTGCCTAGAATATTCGGATTAGAGGAAAGACTGATAGGATCATCTTGTCGATGCTGACTTGGGTCTACTTCTTACAGGTGCGTTGAGTGTATATCAATAATTTGTTACAGGCGCTTATTTGTGGCCCCTTAGGTTTTGGATAAGGGCGTCATGGGAACTGGCGCAGTTTTCGGTCTGCGAGAAGACACCCATATGACAGGACGTGAATACTCCCTCCTCGGATCGATCGCACCAATTGCGCAGTTGGGGTGGCAGCCATTCTCAGCGTGGCTGATTGTAAAGGTGCCACACCGGATCCTAATGCCATCCATGATCCTCGGATGGGGAATTGCAGAGACAATGACGTGTCTATGCCATGATTTCAAAACGATGATGACCTGTCGCTTCTTCCTTGGTCTGTTCGAAGCCGGCTGCTTGCCTCTATTTGCTATCATGACGGGCCAGTGGTACCGTCGCGTCGAGCAACCACTTCGTGTCTCTATTTGGTATTCCATGAATGGCACAGCAACAATGGCAGCTGCTGCCTTATCTTATGGCCTCGGTCATATCAAGTCCGAAAGCTTATATTCGTGGCAAATGTCAGTTATTCTAACCCATTTGCTTGGGTATCCTACTAATATTTTGGCAGCATTTACCTATTTTGTGGACTGCTTACTGTTGTCACTGCGCCAATCTGTTATTATTTCCTTGACAACGACATCTCTGAGGCTCGCTTCCTCACCCCTCATGAACGACTACAAGGCGTTGAACGTCTCCGCTCCAACAAATCCGGCGATGAAAAGGTCCACGAGTTCAAGTGGCCCCAGGTTTGGGAAGCAGCTCTCGACATCAAGACATGGCTGTGGGTTGTGCTAGCGATCCTGCCTAACCTAGGGTCAGCGTTACCAGGTGTCTTTGGCCCGCTCATCATTAAAGGCTTTGGCTTCGACAAATATACAACATTACTTCTGAATATTCCTTATGGAGCGATGACAGTAATTGTTGTCATCTTCGCCTGCTGGGTCGCCAATAAGATGAAGCTGAAGGGTATTATATTGGCGGGCTTTATGATATTCCCCGTTATTGGCTGTGCAATGCTTTACGGGCTTAGCCGCGAGGCAAGGATGCGGCCTGCGCTGCTTGTGGCATACTACATAACCTCGTTTTTGTTTGCAGGCAACCCCATACTTCTCGCGTGGTCCGTCGGAAACACCGCTGGACAGACCAAAAAATCTGTTACAATGTCGTTCTATCAGGCTGGAACCTCTGCAGGTGCCCTTATTGGCCCACTTCTATTCACCGCAGAGCAGGCTCCAGAATATCACCCAGCTATTGGAGGTGTACTTGGGGTGTTCGTTGCCATGATGGTACTCCTCGGCGTCCAAATCGCCAATCTAATGTGGTTGAACAAGAAGCAGGAAAGGAGGAGAATCGCAAACGGGAAGAGTGGGGTTATTGTAGATCGGTCTATGACAACGAACGTTAACGTTGATGCGAAGACCATGGAAGAGTCCCAGGAGGAGCCAGGGAACCGGGCGGAAGTCTTGGACTTGACAGACAAGGAAAATGACGAGTTTGTGTACGTCTACTAATCAAACTGGTTTTGAATGAGGCAAATAGTTCTAAGCAGAGGGGGCGGAGATGAGAGCTATGTCCGCTGTAGTTACTCCATTACGTTCATTTTAGGATAATCCTACACTTTTATTAAATAAAATTCTTTTTCATTTCCATTATTGTTTGCAGAGTCATCGTGTTTATTAATTCATCCCCATAGGTATTACAAGCGAGAAGAACCCTCATAAACCACGAGGAACTATTTATAAAATGGGTGAGGATATAAAAGCATGGCTGAAGGTGCTGAGGCTATGGATGGGATAGCATATGGCGTTCATGGTATTCATTCATTCACAAGGTGGCAAGAAGAGTCTTATCGCAATAGAGGTGAATCAGTTTCCATTGATGCGTAAAGCTAAGCAACAATCATGTTCCCCCTATAATTTCTTGGCAATCGTTGATCTCCGTAGCCAGTATGTCTTTCTCGTAAACGTGTCGGTGCATTCATTCGTGTAAAATATATCCATAGCTTTTGAGCACTGGGCTGTGCGATAAAAGAGTTGTGGCGACGTATTTTTCCATCCCACGCCGTATTTACTCAATTGTAGTTGGTAACATACGCATCGATTTGCGAGAGAATCTCCTCCTTTCTCTCCTCATCGGCCCACGATCCCCGAACAGCCGCTTCGGCACTGCCTTTCCACTCCTCAATTGACAGTCCGAACGCCTCCTCGACAGCGCAGAAATTATCAAGAAGATAAACCCCAAAATAAGCTGGATCATCGGAGTTGAAGCAGATCTGGACGCCCGCATCGAGAAACTTCCGGATTGGAAGCTCAGACACGGCTTTGACCACCTGCAGTTTCACATTGCTAATCGGGCACAAGGTCAAGAGCTTCCCCTCCTGCGCAACGCGCTTCATTAGCTCGGGATCCTCTGCAAGACGGACCCCGTGGTCGATTCGCTCGACTTGGAGGTTGTCAAGTGCACCGGAGAGATAATCGGGACCGCCCTCCTCACCAGCGTGAGCGGTGCGATGAACGCCAGCCTCCTTCGCCTGTGCATAGACATCGCGGAACAGCTCAGGTGGGAACCCAACCTCGGCGCTGTCGAGTCCAATGCCGGCAATAGTGCCATCGGCAAAGTAGCTGTGGTTCTCAGCCAGAGTGAAGTGGTCATTGGCGCTCGCAACAGCCATGTCGCGGAGGAAACACATGATAAGCTTGGAGGTGATTCCAAAGTCTTCTTTGGCCTTACGTTGGGCTTCAGCAATGCCCTTGACTACCGTGTCGTAAGCGACACCGCGCGTGGTGTGCGCCTGGGGGTCAAAGAAGATCTCGGCGTGGACGCATTTATCGGCGTGGGCCCGAGTGAAGTACTCGTAGGCGAGGAAGGTGAAATCAGCTTCGGTGAGGAGAACGGACATGCCAATGTAGTAGTAATGGAGGAAGTCGGAGAGAGACGTGAAGCGATCATATCTGGCTTGGAGGGCCTCAGGAGATGCGAAGGCGGGATCGGACTTTGGGAGCTCGATCTTGTTGGTGGCAGCCAGCTTGAAAAGGAGCTCTGGTGAAAGGGTTCCTTCAATGTGGAGGTGAAGCTCCACCTTTGGAAGGCCCTCCAGGAACTTATGAAGCTTGGAATTGCACATGATGGCCTTGGTGGTGTGATTTGCGGATGTGTGTTGAGGGGTTGAGATTTGAGATCGGAGTTTGCCGAAAAAGGGCGACGGGAAAGAAACACGAAGTGGTTATACCGCAAAGACGAGTCTTAAGGCGAAGACTGCTTGAGCACAGAATAATGCCTGTTGAAGAAAGAAGGAAAGGGGGGTTTTGCTGGGAATTTTTGATGTTGGGAGGTGGTGGAGGGGTTTGAGTTGTGAGGAAGCTTGGTGTATCAACTTCAGACTGTAGGAATTGAGGTACACAACAAACGAAGTTTGAAGGGAAAGATATAAATCGTGTGCGAGGGGAAAACGCAAGGAGTGAAATTTAGAAGGTACACATCGTGCAACGCCGGCTCCGTCCACCAAAAGATGGAACGTCAAATCTGTGAGGAATTTGGAAGAGATATTTTTTGTATTTCTTATCTTAGTAACACCGACGGCACCGACGGCGGCTTCCGATAATGTTGAATTTCTTATCTCGGTGGAGGCATCGTACCCACCTATATTAAATTTTGCGTTCAAGCATCATTCTGGCAATATATCTGCGAAGAGCTCTTATACAGATTTCTTCTGTTGACAATAATTAAGAAAATAGCCTTCTACGAGTCACATGTTTACATAAGACAGGTTCTCGTCACCTGGAGCCAAATTCTGAGAGACGACCCAACGGAAACGCCGGTCCGATCGATCAGGATGGATGATGAGGATGAGCTCGGGCTTGCGAATCGGATAGGTGCCGACTTCTGAAACGCGGAGTTGCGCACCACCACCACGACGACTATGGATCAGCTTCATGACGACTGGATAGCCGCGGTAATACAATAAGAAGGCAATTAACAGCACATTAATTCCGCATTAAACCCTCTTCCGAATGCCCCATTGGGAACATCTGGCCTCTGATCATGGCTGTGCTGTGTCGTGTCCCCCCCTCCCCCCCGGAAGAATATAGATCCCCTCCTCAAGTCGTGCTGAGTTCTGCCGAACCCCTCATCCGTCGATCTCTTTACTATCGCGAAGGATTAGGAGGGGCAGGAGGGGCTTAACTTGAGATTCCTGTCCGGAGACACGCCGACCGCGGGGTTGGCCAATGTTTATCCATGTGGAACTGCGTCTCGATATACATTATACATTGCGTAACCGTGAGTTTCAAGCGCATGAAGAGCACGAAGCACAGCCGCTTGACACTCCGCTTCTTAGACCCCAACTAACATGTTGAGGTTATTGTCTCACGGAAACATCCAAGCCACCAACATGAGCTGTGGGAACATGGAGCTAGCACGGCGATACTAAGCACCGTACATGAACAGCAACCCACCAAGCGGGCTGTGTTGGATCTGGCGATGCCCACTGTGATGTCCACTGCGGGTGCCTCGGCCACGCCGTTAGGATAAGGCCAAGCCAGCATTCCGGGATCTGTTTGCCAGAGCTCCGCCTGCTCTGACAGCGATGGCACAGTCCTCCTCTCCCCTCGAATTAGCCGGACTCCGGCCATGAACCCTATCGGTAGCCATCCTCTAGTGGGGGCGGTTGGAGGGTGGGGTCCAACGATGGTTGTACTGGCGTCCTCCTTTCCACATGGGGAGACTTCATCCATGACCGAGCCTTCAGATGCCTATTTTGTTGTGCCCGACATCGCTTAGTTGCCACACCAGCCATCCAGCGCGGATCTTGCATGACGGAAACAAGTGCGCTACCACCGCCGATCATAATCCCAGATCCAAGATACTAATCTGTACATGCTCTGGGGAAGCTTGGTTGGAGCAGCCTCAGGGAGTTAAGCAATGTCAGGGCCGAGGAGCCGTCAAAGGTCGGCATCTCATCTCAAGGTACACAGCGGTTTGGTACGGGTATCCCCCCTCGCGCACCGTGAACGCGCGGGCTACCAACTACCGGATATAAATTGACCCCCAATTAACTGGTTGAATAGCTCAACATTACTATGGCAAGCTACCCCGGATTTTTAATTAACTCGGCGAAATCCCCCTTCCTCCGCATCCGACCAGCCGAGAGGTGCCTCGGGGTAATACTCTATTAAGGGTATTCCCAGTTCATATAGCTTTATATAGGCACAATGTGCACGGCAAAACATTCGCTTGAAGATGATACAAAGCCGACATGTTTCTGTAACAATAACTCTCCCGCAATATCAGCCATGTGGATACTATATACAGGTAATCACATGGAAGCATGCTGACATGCTCGAGTGGTGTAACCGGCCGCCAGATATCGACGGCATCTGCATTGTCTCTATCTCTGACAAAGGAGAGCATCTTGATTTCCGGGCGACGGCGCTATTCTTAGGGCATATATTTGCGGGGTCGGGAACCTTCCGTGCCACAGACGGCATGGCCTGTGCTAGAGTACACCCTGGTGCTTTGCTCTGGCCGCAATAATAGCACCGCTTCATCTTCCGAGTGCCACCACAGCAGGCACGGTTGGGTGTCTATCAGCCTGACTGGACTGACTCGCATGCTGTGCTTTGCTCCACAAGAGCGACAAATCACTCCACAACACGAGGCCCGCAATTGTGGCGCACGAAAACTGATCTTCCCGATGGCCCTTTCCAGAGCTGTTGCTCCTTCCTATATGCCAAGGAATGCATGGACGGCCAAAGCTCAACAAATGTAAGGAAGAGCTCTAAGTGCCAGATAGCCGGTTGGCCCAGGCATGTACCTACATAGCTATGTGATATGTATGTGTGAAACATAGCTGGCGGCTTGCAAGCATTCGCGCATTGCATGAACGCCATAGCTGCCACCTTACGGTAACTATACTATGTACAGTTACAGTTCCGCGCACCGTTTTTACCCATGGAAGTCTCCCACCTCCACATTCGCTCATCAAGACGAATATAGGACAGGGATGGCGGCAGGCTGGATGTGCAATTTATTGGTCCGGCGGTTACATTCATGGCGCACTAATGGTCCCAATCGTTTCCACAATTAGGAACTATCTTCCAGTGAGGATGCGCCGGCGGAAGGCGTTGAGGACACAGTGTGGAAACCGGGCCTATCGACAAACAACCAAATCGGGCGACAGTGGAAATTGAACAAGTGGGCTTGTACAACCGGTCTAGGCTATTCCTTCTGACACAGCAGCCGGAAGACCGCCTGCTTGACCAAATGCGGACGATCTTGCCCAGGCCAGGCCCAAGCCAACCCGCACTTTACCCCTCTGTTCACCAACCGAAATTCAACTACAGCGAGCTAGACAGGGCTATTCCCGCCGCACCGATCCATACTGTGGCTTTCCCCGCGCTGGGCACTCTGCACACTCTGCACAGAAGTGATTCGAGCCCGGAGATGTCGCGGAGAAACCAAATCTCAAGGAATCTCAAAAGGCAGCTAGAGAAAATCAGGCGCCAAGGAACACAAATGTTGATCGACCCTCGGCCGTGGGGTTTTATTGTCATTGTGGACCCGTGTTGTCCGCTCGTGGCCTTCCGTACTGAGGGAGCACCGTCTCACCCTCATTTCACATATGAAGCCGAGACGAGACAGCTCACTCGGTCCGAGCCGGGATGCGAGTGCTACGTGCTTCATTCCGTTAACCGACTGAGGTATTTGATGTTACTTCGTGTGGGCTGCGCGTGTAGTGTAAGACATTGTCTCCATATCACACGGCAGCCAGAGACCATTTATTAACCAGGGAGCCAACACTTGGACAACGTGCCAAGCGCTTGTCTTACCATCCCATCCCGCCCCTAAGCTTTGTCCGATCATCAGCTGCAGATTCGACTTGTGATGGACCGGCCAGCGTGCCGATGGCGTACTCACGGTCGCCGTCCCCCTGGCATTCGTGTCAGAGGTTGAGACGTCGCGTCCGTGACATGCGGTAAGCCCCCTCACTGAGGAGCTACCCACAGCACTGTATGATGCTATATGATGCTGTACGGTTGCTGTATGAATAGCTTCCAACAGCGTATATCCCATGTACGGCCACGATTGAGCCTGCGGTTATGGCCTGACTTTGCTCGCGGCTCAACTCCACACCAACAGAGATGTGGCTGGCTAATCTCAACTGCCGCTCGTAGCTTCCCCCAGGACCCAAAGTGCGTGCCACACCACACTCCGTTGCTGCCCATCTCAAATACCACCGCGACGATACTACAGGAAGGCAAGGTGGACTCCACCCACGCAACCACGGTTTCTGCACGGTTGCACACACACACACTTACACATGGCTTGTGCTGACCCAACTGTGGCGTGGCCAGCCGCGAACCGCTGGGAGATAGGAAGGTCAAGAGGGCCGAGATCGCCAGACGCTCATCTCAGCTGCGGCAGGCGCAATCCCCAAAGCGGCCGAGACTTTCCGCTCCAGAACACGCCAGCCCGCTGGCGCAGAACGATGGTGTGAGGGAAGGGGCGGGCGGACGGGCAACGTACATGCTGCACATCCACCCATCGATGTCCACTTAGTTACTTCGAATAATGGCCTACCCCATACGCTCACCCATGGATTTTGCTGTGCTGTATACTTACTGCACCATACTTACTTACTGCACCTGCGGTACTTACCACTTCTTGGTGCTTGCTTGACAGGAGGAACGAGCCATCAAATCAATCTCGCCGCGACCCTGGCCTGCATGTGGTGATCGATGGGACATGTCAGGTGGCTCGGCAGTGCTTCTGGCGGTGTTTCATGTTGGAAAGAATGCAAACAAACGCGCGCTGTGGTATATATTGTATATTACAGCGTGTACGGTGTATACAGTATATTCAGTATATCTCTAATATATATTAGAGTAGAGTACATCGGCGCTCTTACTTTATTCCTCTGATGGGCGCTGGCATGCTGAGGTTATCCCAGGACAATCGACGACGACGATGCAGGCACCCGGATTCTCGAGCTGCGCATGCCCCTCAACCAGCTCCGCTTCACTCTCACAGGCAAACTTCCGACTTGGGATATTCCATAGCATTTCCTTTTTTCCATGCCCTTCACTCTTACCATCTCATCTTACCAGCTTACCATTAACTGATCACTGACTGGCTCGAATGTACCGTCTTGTACTCTGGATACCCCAGCTCCACCACGATCCCTGTTCGTAGTACTTTGTAGTACATACCATACCTCTACCGTACTCCGTGAACCACCAAGCACGCGCCATAGTAACAACATCGCACCCACTTCACTCCTCCTCCACATACCATCCACATACATGCCTCCACATATATGCCTCCACATACCAACATACTATCATCCTTGCCCCTCCTTGACCCCCCCTAAC
>JPKE01002833.1:0-25600 GCA_000750995.1 Pseudogymnoascus sp. VKM F-4520 (FW-2644) | reverse complement strand
CTCTACCCCCTCTACCCCCTCTACCCCTCCACCACAACCACCACGATCAAAGAGCTTTTGTCGTCATCAACATGGGGCCATCATTCCACCCAAGTCTCCAAGCCTCCAATTACAGAGGTAAGGTATGCTGGCCCTTGTCGCAGCGCCCTGTCACCTACATACACCGCTCAAACATGGGCTCGATCTGAGACGTCCCTCATTTTAGCCTCCATGTTGCCGTTCGGGGCGCATCGCAGGCGCCACAGGTCATAATCCGTTATGGATTTTTCCATGGAACAAGCTGAGCTGCAACGTCCATTTATAGACCGCTCAAACTATGCGGCATGAATCCCTTCGGCAACTGTTCCGGGTGCTTATGTATGGGACTGGCGGTGGGTTGATATCCTATACCGCGTTCCCCCCTTGTGCAACTCGCCGACACGGCGCAAACGCCGCAAGAAAGCTAGGCCAACCACATTACAATACATTTGAATTGTCATTGATTGTCATCACGACTGACAACAATCCAGCCTCCCGTGTTACAATGCCCTTCTTCGGCATGCAGGAATCCATTCCGAACGTCTTCGGTGGCATTTGATAGCGGGTCTATACCTTCGTTCGCCACGATGAAGTACCAATGCACCCTGTCCAAGTCCGTGCGCTGATTGGATTCGTCTGATTTTATACCTCACCAAGAAGCGCTCGCAATGCTATCAATGCATTGTTGGCCGCCAATATTTATAGCTTCAAACCACTTTGGTCGAGGAAAGGTACCTTTCCAGGCCCAGAACACGGCTACTAGAGAATCTCAGACGTCGGCCGAGGGTTTAGAGGAGGCATCAAACTTGGACTGTCGATTACCGTCTTGGAAAATCTTCCGAAGTATCATTGAAGCCGCACACCGCCAAATGTAATATCCCGTCGCATCAAATACCAGATCAAGCAAACTTTTAATAGCACATGCGTAATTGGAAGCGTTGATCGCCTCCGACCGACTTTGCAAACGGTTACCTTGCTTGGCGTGGGTTCCTGCTTGAGAAAACTCATAGAGCCATATTGAGACGGGTCATATCATGACATCGGAACCTGTTCCTCGGATTTCAGACTCTTGGAATTTGCCCTGTCGGTAGCTGAGTGCTGCAAGTCATGGATCCAAAGCGGACTCGCGCTTCACGGCCCAGGGAGAGGCTCGCGCATTAATGCAAGTCAATGCAAGCCATACAGATCTTGCCTGGATTGAAGGCCCCTGACCTTGCCTACCTTGCAGGCCAGACCGCCAGTTCTCTCCTACAAGCGCCCAAAGTGGAATCCTAAAGCCCCCAGACTCGTGCCTGGGGTAAGCTACTTCACCCGAACAATTCTATTGTACTGTACTATACAGTGTCAAAATACGAATACTCCACCATGCGTACCTACTGATACCGTGGATCCCTGCCACTACCATACACTACCATGCTAGAGCACAGCACCACGATATATCCATCTAGGAATACGCACAGACGTCCACTGCTTCCCCCAATCTTAAGGAAGACACTCATGAAGTCGCAGTTGTGTCGTGGGAGAGCATCCGTATTCCTTAGAAGGAGATTTTATTCTCCGAGTCCTGTTGCAACAACCATCAAGGGTCCCCGGACGTTCGTCCCAACCATTTTCAGCCACCACTTCGTGAGCCCTATCCGTTGCCGAGGGCTCCTACCACCAAAAATACAAGGCAACTGGGGTACAAAGCCTGCACTGCTGGCCATATCTGGAATATAGATGGACTTGTTCATGCACGGATTCGTGGCATGATGCTCCGTAAGTCACCACTCTACCCTTTCCCCTACACCCGCGCCAAGGTAAGCCATCCCTGCCACATGCCCCTCCATATCTGATCAGCGCTCCTCTATATGCATCGTGCATCTTCCCGGACATCGTCCCTCAGACCCATTGTGCCCCATGTTACCGCCGCCTGAGATCGTGGATTTCGATCTACCTTCTGCTGCCACCGGTGGAGGTCCTTTTTTACTTCCTGTCTCATCTTATTGGTCCAGCATTACCTCTTGACACTGCCAATCATGCTATCTGCAAATTAAACTAGGCGAGCTCCCCCAGGGTCCTGGGAGCTTGCTAACATAAAGTCATATCCTCCTTCAAGTACTAGAGAACTGCCGTTGAATTTATCCTTCTCTACCCCAACCTGTCATTCTATTCTTCCAGAGATAGGAACCCTGACCCAGTCGATTTTTGTCTTCTACTGTCGTTACCCAGACAAAGTTTAGCACGGCTCATCAAGCTTTGGCCTCCAATCGTGTCCACGGCGCCGTCGATAAGAGAGCAGGCTGAATTCTAGCAACATTTCCGGATACGGATATTCAGAAGACGTGGCAGGAACGTCAGCCGTGACGGCTCTCGCCATCAGAACCGTCAAGGTGGATATCTCCCACCTTCTCGGGGCGTCAGACTCGAATGAGCCCCCTCTTCCAACAACTAGGCCGGCGACCACCAGCACAACTTCTGTACCGCAAATAACAACAGCTGAAAGCATCCCTCCATATTCTGCAGCACAAGCCAGTGGTACTGGAGGGAAACGCAGCATGCCTTCGCATCCGTCGGAGACGCCAGCTAAGAAGCAAAGCAAGTGGTCGCCGGAAGAAGACGCGTTGATTATTGACTTAAGAGGGGGTGGCATGAAATGGGAAGACATATCCAAGCGTTTACCAGGGCGAAGCGCTATAAGTTGCAGATTGCACTATCAAAATTATCTCGAGAGGAGGAGTGAGTGGGATGAGGAAAGGAAAAATAAGCTGGCGAGACTTTACGAGAGGTATGTACACAACCTCTCCCTGGGACTCACCGGATAGTCATAATTATGATCCTGGCAATACAACCTATGAACTCTTTATTCCCCAGCTCACAGACTGATGATTTTACGGATAGGTTTAAACCAGAAATGTGGGCCAAGGTTGCAGAAGAGATGGGCGTCCCGTGGCGGGCAGCAGAGGCCATGCATTGGCAACTTGGAGAGGCCGACATGGCACGTCGCGCAGGCGTCGTCCCATTCTCACTCTCAAGCGCCCCCGTCGATGCCCCGGCTCATGGACATGCAAGGCCACTATCATCACGCGGTCACTCACACTCACAGTCGCTCTCGTCCCCAACCGCATCCACGATAGGTAGTTCAGTGCCCTCTTTGCGCTATTATCGCGAGGGGCCTGCTACACGTTCGATAGCTGCACGGCGGCAAAGCATGCCGAGAACTGGGCTGCCTACTTCCCCATCAGATGGGTACATGTATGGCGGAATCGGAATGGGACAGGGCATGGGGATGCCAGTCACGGGAGGGCCGCCTATGCTACCCAGCGTAGCAGAGATGACAACAGGAATGAGCCCCTACAGCACGCCAGCGTACTCAGTATCAGCATCCATGGCTGGTGGACAACCACGCTCGAGCCCGGGTTCTACTTTGCCCTCCATAGGCTACGCTTTACCTCCAAATTTACCAGCGATGCCAGAAGGAAAGAGTCGCAGCCCTGACTCAGGTCATGGGGGAACTAGAAGACGGCAGGACCGATAGACACAAAAAAATGCTGAGACAATTGACTAATACAGCCAAGCGTCCCACATGAGACGGTTAGGATATCGCACCGCTGTGTGCGACGATGAATTGAAAAGAAATGATGCATGGATTGGTTTGGCGCAAAATGCATAGCGTGGCCTGGGGAAACGAATAGAGGATGACTTGATGACAACTTTAGGTGGACATTGGTGGGGATGGAGAGATTTAACATGGGGATTCTTCTGATTCTTTCGATTCTTTCACTTCTTTTTTATCCATCTTCTGGCAAGATTGGACTTTTTATTTTATTTTTTACTTCTATTTCTTTTTTGTCTATTTACCACACTTGACAATCATGTATTACTAGATTATCATTATTTCATAGAATAGCTCGGAATAGAGCTATGTTCCTCAAACCTAGCCCTATAGCCGTGGGCAGTATCCATAATCATCCCCAGTGCCTGACGAGTTTCGAGAAAGAGGCATCCAATGTCTGGTGTAGGAATGTAGCCTTGGCTTGGCATATATTTTGACGCATATTCCTGTGCAAACTGTTTCATACCGAGGGTGACGCACGACAGGTGACGCCTTGGACACGTGGCAGTCGCCTTATCCAACACTATAGTATAATGCGATATGATATAGCATAGGGCTATACTCGCTGACTCAATGCTGGCCAGCATTTCTCGTGGAGACTTTTTTTTCCACACGGGAGTCTCAGGTAGGTGCGATGTTTGGTGTCGCAATTGCCCACCAGTTGTCTTTCTCATAACCGGATTTAACGACTTGTCCCCCAGCCAAACGGATGTTGTCTTCAAGCTCCCCCGACTTATATAAGTGGTAATACCTCTGATACGTCGTTTCTTTAGGCTCGGAGACTTCTCCGTCTGGAAGCTGCTGCTTCCCGGTCTTCATCACCCAAGGCACCATAACATCCTGTTCGTGGCCTTCATCCCATCCTCTCCTACTAGTCTTCTGCTCCAGTGCCCATACGTAGATTAGTGCCTGGCCCCCAACCCTTAAACACTCCAGGATTGCGCCAATAGCCGCCGTCCGCCTTTCGGGGGTCGACAGGTGGTGCACTACCGCAATGCTAATCGCGAAGTCAAAGCGCCCAGCGCCCGCACCACCTCCATGTGGTAAGGAAAGGTTATCTGCCACGATGGCAGAATGTGGTTGGTGCTGAGTCGCGATCTTGGCCAGGTTGGTTGAGCGATCGCTGGCAACTATGAAGACGTCTTGGTTGACTGTCAGGTATTTGCCGTTGCCGCATCCGACGTCCAGTCCCACAGACCCAGCCTCGAGACCGAGCAGGAATTCATTGACGATGGGCCATGGCTTGTAGCGAGTTTGCGAGAAGTGGCTTGCGATTTGCTCATACACCTCGTGAACATGCTGCTCTTCATAGGCCTCGGGTTTGAGGGTTGTCTCCGCCATTACGGTTTAACAAAGGTTGACGTTAAATCAAGGTAGCGGCAGTGTGAGACATGACACACGTCGCTGTATACAAAGGCACTTTGTGAGATGGTGTTTTTGTGGCTTGGTGGGGGAATTTGTGTCTTTCAAATTCCGCGTTCATGATATGTGAGCGCAATCGCTCCGTCGATTAGCACGTGACCTATCTCCGATTGAGCGATAAGTATTGCAGGAATAATGTCACACCGCCTGCTGGATAGAGTTTAGTGGGCGACTCGACCGCGTAAAAGTTTTGGTGGGAAGCTGTGTGGGGAAACGTCGGTTCAAACATTGAAAGGCCGTCGCCACGACTTTTCTGCGAGCGCTTCACCGTTGGGCTTCCTGTATCGCCTCAATAATTTGCTGAGCGTTTGAGCATAGCAAGAAGTCTATTGCTTCATTATTCTGGAGCGACGCGCCAGATCCGACCACCGAAAAATCCCCGGGGCGCATCTACTCGCATCTACTCGCTCCTTCCATTTATCCCAGACGACAATCGCAGAATCTTCGAAGAGAGCCTCGAATAGAGAATATTTCTCATATTTTACCTGATATATATGCTAAATACAGCTATACGTCTATATATACAGGCCTGAAAGACCGAACGTTCATTTTGCCCGTCTCGATGTTTATTGAAGCAATTTGCGCTGGAAGAATCATTCGCTGGTGTCCTAACCTCCAAGCATTCAATAAAAGCTCAGGCGGTTGTCAGAGACTATATTGAGCGAGCTACTGAAAAGGCTGCTTGCTAGTGCTTTGTTACTGGATTGAGCGTTGCTCTTGTCCACTATCAAATTCTATCTTCGGTGGGGAGATTCTTATTGTCGCTGGATAGCTCTATTGGCGACTGTGACATTTTTATTACTGGTCAAAGGTCAAGAGCGGTAATATGAACTAAAGTGGTGCGTATATATATGGGATCCTCTCATAAACCCGCGGGAACTTTTCCAACTTTCTCCTCCAGAATTTCGTTGGCTTATACTCCGTCGATAGCAGTTTCTCAAATTCCAACCAAGGACGACGATTTTTGAACCACATCAAAATCCTCCCTCCGCAAATCCATCGCCATGGCTACAGTAGCCATTCAGCATCCCACCCTTCCTCGTTCCCCAATGATCCGAAAGCGGACCTTTTCTTCGTCCAGCGACGGCATGCACTACGGACCAAGGGTGAGCAAGCAACCCAAAACTGCCCGCCGGCCATTGAGCCCGCAACGCAAACGGAAGCAGACGGGCCCTGAGGAGAAGAAGAAGAATCTCGACTCCGCCTTCGTGGATGGGGCAAAGGTGGACCTGGCATATCCCTTCGTGCCACCAACCGCTAGTAAACGTGATAAGCACTCGGCGGCGAAGGAAGCTCAAGCTGGCCTTGAGAAGAAGTGTGCCGAGCGGCAGGCAATGGTAAGCATCCCAGTCGGTGGAGACTCCGGATATGCTTCTGACATAAGATCAGGCGGCGACAGTGTCCGACGAGTGGGCGGAAAAGGTCTCTATGCGGCAGCCTGGGTTCGATAACATCAAGATGTCCCGATGCTATCGCCACAGCTTGCTACAGGCCCTGCTACATATCCCGAAGCTTGTGAACTGGCTATTGGAGTTTCACAAACTCGGCGAATGTAGGTTCACCGCAGTTCGTTCTTCTATTTCTGGTTCTAACCTATCCTAGGCTGTAGTCAGCGCCCAGCGGTTTGCCTCGCGTGCAAGTTGAGAGATCTTGCTACCCTTTATTGGGTCCAAAACTCTTCACGTCAAGAGATCTATGCGCTCCTAAAGGACATAGATCGCACTCTGGCTATTCGTAAGTGACCACTCTAGAGCTGGCTACCTTTATTTCTTCGCAAGGCTAACATGGTTTTTCCAGGTGGTTGGGCCACGGACAATCCAGAAGAATATGGCGACCCCGACGACCAGTTTACGGCAATGCTAGAGATGATGTCGGAGGACATGGGGGCAATGGGCCACACCAGGTTCCAAGCCATCCATAGTACTCTGCTCACCTCTAGTATACGTTGCTCCTCGTGTGGTCATACCACCGATCCTCACCATTCCGCTGAACGGACTCTCTCGGTTCCTCTTGAATCCGGCCTTAGTGGGTCTAGCCTCGAGGTCTTCGTTGCCGCTTTCCTTCGCGACAAGATCTCGGGCTATAGATGCGAGGGGTGCCAGAAGTCCGTCAATGTGACCCGAGATGTCAAAATCGCGTCGCCCGCCGACGTGATCTCGGTTCAGCTCAAGAGGGCGGGATGGAATGGGACCGTCAAGACCAAGGTTGGGATCACCCGGGTGCTCGACCTGACAAAGCACGCCGTGGACGCCTCTACCCAACTCCGATACGAGCTGGTCTCGACGGTGTCTCATCAGGGCAATAGCCGATTCGGGCATTATATCGCCCACGCTGTTGGTCCTGATGGAAAGTGGACAGAGTTTAACGACGAGTGCACCCGCAAAGTGAGTCCGAAGGCTGTGCTCATGCCGCCTGGCTTCAAACCCGTCTTGTTATACTATAAGCGGGTTTAGGGGTTTGAACATCCTTCGGTCTTGATGGGGGCAGGTCTGTTTTCGGTGTTTGGTGGTGGCTTGGGTGTCTGATGGATTGTAGTGGTTTGATTTTAGACCTGATCTGATGCGATCGGCCATTCATGTACATATGGGGGCGCCATTGGAAAGCGCGGACTGTAGAGGCATAGCGACGGAGTTTTATCGAGCTACGAATATCAAAATCGAGGTTTTGTCAACGTACCTGACCCATCTGATAAGATAATATTATACACTATAAAGTCTTACTTCTGCAAGGTGACGGGCATATATACTGCACGGGGGTATTTGCACTTACTCAGCATAAAGTCGTCCCATTCCATAAAGTAGAAAACCATCAGATATCATTTTGGAATATGAACTATCATTTTCAAGTATCAGTTATTAGACTATATCAGTTTTGAAATTAATACTCGGGCACGAGTACTCTATGGATATGTTTGCCTGAGGTATCTAACCTGCGCCAACAAAACGATGGGCCGGTAATGAAGTCATAGAGCACGGTCCAGCCAGCCGTTGTTCAGCGATATCTTGTGCCTAGCCCACTACTGTAGTGGCTAGTCCCTATGATGTATATTTGCACCCTTTCCCACCCAGTCTGATGTGATCATGGTACCGACGGGGTACCTGGCAGACCACACTAGTGCTGCCGCACAACCTCCACCTGCATGTCCACACTCACACTCCATCGCGCTCTTCACACTCCATCAAGTTTTACAAGTAATTATTGCCTCCCTCTCATTTATCCATTACATATCGCCATTCAAGGCTTTTAATCCCCCGACGCACATCTCCATCACTCTTTATTTTCCTAGCACTACACAAAGTATTCCTGGCCCCTACCTTACCTTCGCTGGAGGGCATCTACGGCATCGATCGCAACGCCAGCCAGAAATGCGAGGGGGCCTGCGGTCAAACGCGGAATCCTAATGCGACACGCTCCCGAGAGCCCGATCCTTTCTCACTCGCATATCTATCGAGACTATCGAATACTCGAACATCGTCAATAACACAAACCATGAAGGCGGCGGCGGCACGACCGCCTCTGCGGTCAACTCGATCTCATTCTCATAGACAGAAGACCCCCTCGCCAGCTGGAGGTCCGTTGACCCAGGCTATGAGGGCACCATCATCAGCGGCCCCTACGATATCCGCATCCTTCTCTCCAATACGCACGCCAGGAGGCAAAGAGCAGGCGCGGCCGTCAAGCCCAAATTACTTTGGGCTTGTCGTTGATCCTAATGGAAGAGATTCCGGCAATGGCCCCAAAAATAATTGCAGCCCAACTGCTACTTCGGTACAATCTTATATCGAGCAAATGCCCAGGAATATTCCGATCGAATCCAGGCCAGATCTTGAGGCTTTCCGGAAACAGAGCGAAGCCAACCAGTCGTTCAGCTTGGGCCATGGCAACTTGTCTCATTTTGCCTCAGCGCCTATCCTCCCTGCTCATGCCCATGGATACAAGAGCGCAGCAGGCCATGACAGGAATACCGAGGCCAAAAGGACGAACAGCACAGTCGCCATCAACAGTGATACGTGGTTGTCACCCCGCTCTAATACATTTCCGACTGAATCATCGCCAGTTTTGGGCCTTCCAATGCAAGAGTCGCCTATGGATGCAGAGCTATCTCAACCGCTACCGCCAGCTCGAGAACATATGCTCTCTCAACTAGGTGATAGGCACCCACGGTTGTCTCTACCTGGTGATAGACCCAGCCCGTCCACGCCACATACAAGCCAACAAAAAGAAATCCCCCGAGCAGAGACACTACCACCAGTGTTACACGATGGCCCTGCATTTATATCTGCTTCTGATCTAAGGGATTTTTTGAAAACCCAGAATTCTTCAGATTACTTACTTTTAGACCTTCGAGTTGCCCCACAGTATTCTCAATCAAGAATTCGCAACGCCCTCAACCTTTGCATTCCCACGACATTATTGAAGCGGCCGTCGTTCAATTTGGCGAAGCTCACCGATACATTTAAGGTTCCCGAAGAGAAGGCTCAGTTCTCGAGGTGGAGCGAATGCAGGTATATTATCGTTTACGACTCCCACTCTGCAGAGAAGAAAGACGCAGTTGCAGCCATGAACACGATTAAGAAGTTCACAAATGAAGGCTGGAATGGGAGGGCATATATACTGAAGGGTGGATTTAAGGCATTTTCTGCAATACAGAGCGACGCTATTGATCAGAAACCAGCGCACGATATTCAAAACTCGAAGAATCTTTCGTTGGGCTCCCTATTTCATAATGCTTCTGGTGTCGTTGGCGGTTGTGAAATGCCACAAACGAAAAATGTCGCGAACCCCTTTTTCAGCAACATTCGGCAGAACATGGACCTCGTTGGTGGCGTGGGTCAGATCGATGTCAGACGTCCGGACGATGCGGATCATTTGGCGGATGACTTCCTCCCTTCATGGCTACGGGGTGCTACTGATAGGGAAGACCACGGCAAGGCAGTGTCAGACAAGTTCTTACATATAGAACAAACGGAGCAATCTAGGATGCAAAACGCCCTATCATCCCGAGTTTCTTATGGAACCCCTACAAATCGGCCTGACAATGACGTTCAAATTGCCGGATTTGAAAAGGGAGGAAAAAACCGATACAACAACATTTGGCCTTTCGAGCATTCCCGCGTCAGACTACAAGGGAGAGCTGAAGGCGCCTGCGATTATGTAAATGCAACTCATATCAAGCCTTTGTGGAGCAATAAGCGATATATAGCGTCCCAGGGCCCTCTACCTGCTACCTTTGAGGTGCGTTAGCGTCTCGTCTTCATTAACGCATATACTAATTTTTTGTGCAGGATTTCTGGAGCGTTATCTGGGATCAGAAGGTACGAGTTATTGTCATGCTGACAGCAGAATCAGAGGGCGGGCAAGTCAAGTGCCATCCGTATTGGTCTGCTCAAGAATATGGCAGGTTCAAAATAACCTCATCCACTGAAAAGAAGGTCCCTCTAGAACCCATTAAACGTTTCCGTTCATCCATACGGAAGGAGTCCTTTGGAAGGCGCCGTGCCAATACTGCGATCGAATCATCACTCCCAGATGCCGGTCCTGGCGACAATCCAGATGTCGTCGTTCGAACTATTACACTGTCCTGTTCAACACAACCCCACGCGCCCGCCAGGCAGATCATGCAGCTACAGTATAGTTCTTGGCCGGATTTCGGAACCACAGCCCGGCCCAGCCATCTTCTCGGAATAATCGAGCTTTCAAATTCGCTACAACACGGGGCGTTACCACCAGCCATCGCCTCGCAGATAAACTCGGATGAACCAGAACCAGACCAGGCTTTGCCACCGATGCTAGTTCACTGTAGCGCAGGATGTGGTCGGACTGGCACGTTTTGTACAGTGGATTCGGTCATCGACGTACTCAAACGCCAACGAAAAGAGTCTCTAATTGGTGTTACGCCGATGGATATTTCGACCGAGGAAGAGACGGACTATTTAACAACAAAGCACCGATCCAAGGATATGGAGAGCGATTGGCTCTTCAATCCAAACATAGATCTCATAGAGCGCACGGTAGCTGACCTTCGAAAGCAGCGAATCAGTATGGTTCAGAGCCTAAGGCAGTACGTCCTTTGTTACGAGACTGTTCTGGAGTGGATTTGCCAGCAGAATCAGGCACCAAGGAGAGAGCGTAGCGGGAGCGAATCTTTGGCATCGGATGACAGACGGGGTTGAATTTGCATGTGCAGGACGGTGGTTAGGGGCACTACGATATAGATGATTGTGAATATTCATCCTTCTGTTGGGTAACTCATAGGAGGCGTGTTTTGGACAAGTGATATCACATTGGATATCCTTGCCGCTGGTTTGGCATCGCGGTGGCGTCAGGCATTGCTAATGAACTTAATGTGTTGGGCGATTGATTTGCATGGAGTAGCAGGCGGGAAATGATTAGACTGGAACGAGGCAAATTGGAATGGAGATAAATTTGTCTAAAAATTCAATTGTCACCAATCACCATCAATGGTGGAGATATTATTTGGGGTTCTATTGTATTGTACACAAGCACAGCCTTATTGTCCCTATCCGTAGCAAAAATGCGCCCGCCTTCATTGCTCACTTCCATAACTTGCCCAGACTAACCTCCTTATCATCGTGCTTGTTCAAGACCTTCGCTGTGGCCAGATCAAAGTCTTCTTGTGTGACGTGCACTCGCCTCTCTCGTAATGCGAACATGCCAGCCTCCGTGCATACACCCTTGAGCTCTGCTCCCGAGCATCCATTCATCTTCTCCGCAATCTTGGTCAGGTTGATGCCTCGTGTCAGGTTCATCTTGCGGCTGTGGATGCGAAGAATATCTGCTCTGGCTTCAACGGTTGGCGGCGGGAACTCAATCTTTCTATCGATACGGCCTGGTCGTAATAACGCTGGGTCTAGGATATCGAGCCTATTTGTCGCCATAATGACCTTAATATTCTTTGTCGGCTCAAAGCCATCAAGTTGGTTGAGAAGCTCCAACATCGTGCGCTGTACCTCGGAATCACCGCCGGACGAGCCCTCGACACGAGATGATCCAATGGAATCAATTTCGTCCATGAAGATGATAGATGGAGCATGTTCACGCGCCATGACGAACAACTCACGGACCATCCGCGATCCCTCACCGATGTATTTCTGGACCAACTCGGACCCGGACACCCTGATGAACTTGCAGTCTGTGTGGTGGGCAACAGCTCTTGCAAGCAAAGTTTTCCCCGTTCCAGGAGGGCCGTAGAGCAGCACACCCTTTGGCTGAGCTATCCCCAACGATTCAAACAGTTCCGGATGCTTGAGTCCCAATTCGATAACTTCCTTAATCTCCTTAATCTGCTGGTCCAGCCCTCCAATCATATCGTATGTGCTGTCGGGCACCTTCTCGACCATCATCAACGATACAAGAGGGTCGACGGATGACGGAAGCATCTTCTCCAATTTGTATGAGTCTGAAAGAAGGGTGACGCGCTTCCCAACGGTAAGCTTGGAGATGTCGACATTATCGGAGATGTCCACAACTGGATTCGAATTAGTTTCTTGCGCCTGTGTCATATTCACTGCACCGGGGTAACGAACCGTATTTCCCTTCTGGATGGACCTTCACTAAAACCTTCTTGGTGCCCATCACCTTCACGACTTCTCCGACATATGAACCAGGCTGTTGTAGCAGCCCCAACTCTTCCCTCAGCAGGCGAACTGTGGGCTATTAGTATATACACTCCAGACCTGCTGCAGAGACCAAATACCTCGCGAATTGTAATCGTTTCGTTGCGCTTCAAGTCTCCGGAGGACTGCTTGGCCTTGGATGATCTCGAGCTTCATGCTCTCGATCTTGTTGTGAAAGAAGCTGTCGAGCGCCATCTTGAATGGCTTGGCGACGAAGATATGAGCGTAGGAAGTTCGGTATTATGCCAGTCGATAGATAGTATTGGTGGCGATGATGGTGCGACTGGTTGTTGTGTTGACAACGTTGGGGTTTGATGTTTGATAAGGTAAGAAGGCAAGGTAAGCTTCAGGAAGTACGTGAAGCCTTGGGGCCTGGGGCACGGACCTTTTGTGGTTGGCTCGCGTTTATTCACATGTACATATTTGTATGTACACTTTGAACCCCAGTTGGGGAAAACCAAGCAGCTACAGCTCTCCTGCACGCATGAAATAGAACTAAAGGGTATCACAAAACGCGGAACAGAAGATGCTGTAAGGGTTAACGCCCTCTGATTTCAAGGAGGCATATATGGAAGGACAATATTTGATAGTGTATAGCTCTGTTTGTTGTATGGAGTACTTATCTAGTGACCCTGGCAGCTTTGTACCAAGCTAAAGCACTCGTCGTCATTTCAAGGTAAACAGCATCCATCTCCAATCTTCATTGCTTCCTTCGTTATACAACAACAGGTTTACCGACGCGCACACAGCGTACATACCTGCACTGTGACAAACGCAGCTTTGGTGCATTTCTCAGTGCTCTATTCGCGTGTATATCCACATCTTGCCCTGCTTCAGGAACTGGAGCGGCCGAGGCTGTAGCTAGCAATTTCAACAATGATCCACAAGACATAATCCTTTATTAACCTCCTTTCTGTTGGTTTCACAATCTCACAACTGAGTTTTCGGGCACTGTTTACTGTCGATAGTTGAGGCCACAGCTTCATATCGCAGGACCTAGATCCTAAAGGTCTTCGTCATGTCTTCCAAGGACTCCAGCGGCGTGAAGACCAAGGCTTCAGAAGGAACCTCTCAGGCTCAGGAACAAGAGTCAGGCCCTTCACAGACGCCAGTTGGCTCCAGCACTCCCACCGCCGCAGATTCCCGGCATCCTCTGCATCGGTCCGAGTCGGCCACGAAGGATTCCGAAGATGTGCTTGGCTCAAGCGTCCGGTCTACTGATACAGTGCGCCGCAGACCAGAAGCCAGCGCCACCGGATATGGTATGTTATGTTACCCTCGTTAAGCCCTCGGTTTTATTACAGTTCGGAAACAAGTGTTACAAGAAAGGCGGCAGGCTGACCCAAGACTATTAGGATCGATACCGTCCTCTCAGGCAGGACCCTCAAATCCTACTACCTCGCAAGGATCTGAGCGACCAACCCCCCGAACGGTTGACTCGACGCGCTCTGTCCAATCTATACAGTCTCCAGTTCTAGGCCCGGAGCGAAGGCATCAACGAGGCCAGAAACCCGCAATTACACGTCGAGTCTCAACCAATGCACAAGGTCCACATCGCGGCCAAGAATTTTCGGTTGACGATGATGCAAATGAAATCGAAGGAGACAAAGCACTCCGACATGGGGGCGTGGGAGGGACAGTATCTGGATTTGGGACTACCAAGTCATCGCTCAGAAGGCGCCCCGCTGCTGTAGGGGCTGTTCCTCGAGAAGACTCGAACCGTGACGAGGAGCTACGCGCAACGGGATCAACTTTCACTGGTCGTGGCGACGGAATTATGGAAGAGGCATCTGACGAGAGCGAAGAGACGATACGTAAAAACGACGATATTGATCTGGATACAGCCAACCCCGACGACGACGACAATGATGATGACGACGACGATGGTGACATTAGCGACACCGAGAGCTTTACTTTGAAAGACAGGCAGGAAGCCATCAACGAGACGCATCCGTTTGGCATCCGTATATGGAAGCCTGCGCTCTACAAAAAGGATAGATCGGTTCAAAAAATAGCAGAGGGAGACATACATTCCGCTCCTGGGGGCAGGGTAAGTAAGTGGCTTCTGCTATTCAACGTCGTCTGGACTATATTGTTTGGGTGGTGGCTAGCGCTTGCTGCGCTAATTGGTGCACTTGTGTGCTTTGTATTTGGCGCCGCACCAGGTGCACTTGAGTATGGAAGAGTCCTTTGGGGGTTATCGGGCTACATATTCTACCCATTTGGCAAGTTCGTACGGCTGGAGCAAGACGAAGCATATGCCAACGAGGACGAAGGAGAGGGTAGAAGTGTCACAGAATACGAGCGATGGCAATCCGGCGACCTTGAGGATGGAAGACTATTCTTCGGGCCTGATAGTGGGAATAGGTCAATAGTCGGACGAAGGCGAGGAAGTTTGGACTCCGTGGCTACCGAAACGGATAGTCTCCTCGGAAGAACGAGACGTGGTGGTGATAGAGACTCTTCCGTCCCTCGGATGAAGAGGAGACTGTTTGGTCGGGGCCAGTGGAATCTTGGCCGCGTAATCTTTTTCGTTTTCTTTTACGGATTGATTACACCGCTGCTCGTTATTGTCTCTGGAATCTGCTGGGTCATGGTCTTTTCGATTCCAATGGGCAAAGTAACTCTACTACTGGTCTATCACCTTCGCCGCCATCCTTTGGCACTCTCGTTCCAATCCGACAGTTCATACTCACGAGGCGGCCCCAATTCATCCATACTCCTGTGCACGTACCGTGCTGTGGGCCTCAAGTATTGGAAGTATACTGTTGACGGTACCAATATCTTCTTCATCAATCTCATGGCGGTCGTCATGTTCGTCATACTCGACTACTGGGTATTGCGCGAAATGATGGAGCTTAACTTGACAATCACTCAACCAGCATTTCTCTTCGTGGGTGCACTTCTATCCATCATCCCACTGGCATACTTTATTGGACAAGCTGTTGCATCTATATCTGCGCAATCCTCTATGGGACTAGGAGCAGCAATTAATGCCTTCTTCTCGACGCTGGTGGAGGTTTACCTGTACTGTGTTGCTTTAAATCAAGGCAAGGGGCAACTTGTCGAGGGCAGTATTATCGGCAGTATATTTGCAGGTATTCTGTTCCTTCCCGGGCTATCAATGTGCTTTGGGGCCATAAAACGGAAGACACAAAGGTTCAATGCGAAGTCCGCTGGCGTTACGTCTACAATGCTACTATTTGCAGTCATAGCTGCTTTCGGCCCCACCCTGTTCTACCAAATATATGGCACTGTAAGTCCAATCCAAATCGGAAACAAAAAAAATAGCTAACAGGGCATCTAGCACGAACTTTCTTGCTTGTCATGCATTGACACCGAAAGCGAGGGTCCAAGCCGCGACTGTCGCCGCTGCTACTTTTCTCAAACCCCGTCCTTCGACGACCGATTCTATATTGAGGCAGTGCGGCCTTACTGTTGGTTTGCCGCCACGCTCTTGTTTCTATCATATGTCATCGGGCTATGGTTTACTCTCCGGACACATGCCGCAGTCATTTGGAACAACGAGGTCGATGAGAAGAAAATCCACGCCCACGATGCAAGCCATCTTTTAGCTATCCAGCAGGCCGCTGAAAGGGCTCTACGTAGCCAGCAACATCGCCAACCGCCAAACATCAGCCCAGAGACTACCCGCAGCGCTGAGATCCGTGATTCTCAACTATACAAGAAATTTGTGGGCCAGCCATTGAAACAAGGGGCGGCGTCAACTGATTCACGTGGAGTAAGTCACAATGGTCCTGTCATGACACCTCACATGGTACCACCGAGAGCCAGTCTCGACAATACCGCCAACCAACTCGGAGAGGGTGCAACAGACCCAACCGTGGATACTACCCAAAATACTACGGACGGTGGCAACAAGAGCTCGGTGGGTTCCCATGGAATACAGACTCAGAAGCCGTCGACTCTCCCAGCTGTGGATGTAGAGGTAGCCGCCGTCGACGTGGCTGTAACCGGTGCCCATGATGCGCCCAACTGGAGTAGAACGAAGAGCTCCGTCATATTAATGAGTGCTACGATTTTGTACGCCCTTATTGCTGAAATACTAGTCGATACTGTCGATGTTGTATTGCAAGGATTCGCTGTTGACGAGAAATTCCTTGGCATAACGCTCTTCGCACTTGTTCCCAACACGACCGAGTTCCTTGTAAGTTTCCTGCTACCCTGCCCATCTGCATGACTAATATTTTCATAGAACGCAATATCTTTCGCCATGAATGGCAATATTGCACTTTCCATGGAGATTGGTTCTGCATACGCGCTCCAAGTGTGTCTTTTGCAGATCCCCGCGCTCGTCCTATTCAGTGCGGTTACCGCTGCATATGTGGAAGGAGGTGATGCTGTCGAGAAGACTTTTAATCTCATATTCCCTCAGTGGGATATGGTTACAGTCATCTTGTGCGTCTTTCTGCTGAGCTACATGTACGGCGAAGGCAAGAGCAATTACTTCAAGGGGTCGATTCTGATCCTCAGTTACTTTGTTGTTATTGTTGGCTTCTGGTTCTCCAGTATGGCCGATACGGATGCCATGGGCATGAACAGGTTCGATGTAATCAAGGACGGCACTGCGTTTGTGACCGTTGGAAGGGGGAGATCCGGCATGGCCTTTCAGCGGCACGCATAATTGGACCAAGCGTCCCTCATTCATTTTTGTGGCAGATATTTTTGGGTGGTTTAGGCTGGCGTTGGGTAGCGTTGCATCTCCTGTACACAAACGGATCCTCCTGGGACTGATTAATAATTTGATTTTGTAAATTATCCATTTACCGTTGCAACTCATATATAAATATCCAACCGTTTTCTATCATTTCGTTTGAAACACTGTGCCCAACACCCACAGTCCCAAACGCCCTTAGCCATGGCGAAGAGCCGCGAGGCGGCACTTTTAACGCAATCTACGCCATAATTGCAAAAGCCAATACGCATCCATAGCAAATCTTCAAATAAAATCGTATCAGAAAGATTTCAGGCACTAATCCTAGCCTTATAAGCCTCCCATCCCTTCTTCCTGTATCGCTCCGCCTCCGTAACCGGATCCGCCGCTCCAATGATACCCCTGCCAACAATAATGATGTCCACGCTCTTCTCTCCGATCAGTTTTTGCGGGGTGTTATACTGCTGGCCAAGACCATCACCGGTGGCGCTCTTCTCTTCGCCCGAGGGCAATTGACACCCAGGAGTCATCGTGAGGAACTGGTCGTCTGCGGCAGTGTTTTGCGTTTCCTGCGCAATAAAGCCCATCACAAAGTCTGTGTTATTCCTTGCAATTTCCACACAAGCCTTGGCATATGCCTCGTCGAGCAGGTTCCCGGCGCTGGACATCTGGGCCAAGAGAAGCAGACCGCGATCGAGCGGCGCCTCCTCGATCCCGGCGAAGATGACGTCCTCTTCACACTCTGGAATAGGCGCGCGTGGCGAGTTCGCAAGTTCGTAGGACTGCGAGACGGTAGTGATTGAGACGATGCTCGCCTTGCGACGCGCCTGAAGCGCCTTCAAGTTCTTTATGTCCTCATCATCCTTGCCCTCATCGTCTTCGGATAGGCTTTCTGGCCTCGGCGTCCCAACCGTAATGTCCGTCTTAACCTCGTACTTCTTCTTCTCGCGCCATGCGCTCGCTGCATCAGCCAGCGCAGTCACAATCGCTGCGCCGGGCAGGATATGCGCATTCGTGATGTGCGCCCACTCCACCGCCTTCCCCGGTCCATCGGTATACTGCTTCTGCACCGTCGATCCGATGTCGCTGAACTTCCTGTCCTCGAAGATGAGGAAGCCGTGCTTGGCGGCGAGCGCCGCGAGTTGTGCGCCGGTGCCGGTCTCGACGTCCGAGTCCCAGTCGCTGACAATGTCGTAGTGCGTCTTGAGGACCACGATCGACGGGCCGATCGAGTTCGCTAGGCGCAGCAGGGTTCGCGCGCTCGAGACATCGGCGGAGAGACACAGGTTGCTCTCCTTGACGACCATGAGTCGGTACAGGTACGCGCTCAACGGGTGAGTCGACCGCCGCTCTTCGTACGGGGTCTGGGCAATGCTCCGAGACATGGCCGGTAATTGGCAGTCGGAACTGCGCTGTGGGTGTCGGTGGGGTGTTCCAGTGTTCCGGGCTAGTCGTGGGATGTTGAGATGCGAGGGGTAGTTATAAAATCAAACTCTGCGGATCGAGTTCCCCATGGATTTATTGGGGTCGGGTTTCTCTGGTATGGTGTGCCGAGCCGATAATGATAATTGATAAAAAGTACTTGTTATCGTCGGATCCGCCTGGTCGCTTCCCGAAGCGACCAGACAGATTTTAAGGCAGGGACAGTTCACGTTGTTTATATACTACCCGTATATTTATGATTGGCTACATATCTTGATTTGCATATATTAGCTACAGATCTCCCAGGGCAGTGCGTGATCGGTGGCTGAACAAGGCGCTTTGCGGCGTCCACCAGGTACAAAGAACAATCAACGAATCACGGCAACTTACGTCTGAACAGTGTGTTATTATATATTTCGAATGTGTTTGAAATTGCTAACCCGCTTGCCGTTACTTGAGTAAAGGGAAATTCTATTTACATGAACGCCATACATCGCTTTCCAATGGCTCATGATTACAATGGCTAGTATCCTTGCCCCGCAAGTCTAGCCCACCTAATATCCACTATCCCATAGATCGTCTGTGTCCTTCACCATTTCCATAACAGGAGATTTCGGTTCCATCCTCTTCATCGCCTTGCGATCTTCCCGGGTAATCAGTCGTGGTGTGATTGGCACCAGAGGAGTGAAAGGCTGGTAAGGACTATATGGCGTTGCTCCAGCAGACCACGGGGTTTTTAACCCTGGCGACAGGGGCGTAGTCCGTTCCAGGACTGTTGTCTTGGTAGAATGTGAGAAGGACGGCGAAGAGAGTCCGGGAGGTGGATCGAACGCTCTGAAGGGAAGCTGCCGTGTGGATGAGGTTGACGCCGACGAGGGGTTGGTGGAAGCGGCACCGGGGATTGTCAAGTTCAACGGACGGCTCGTAGCGACCGATCTGTTGTTAGGTGGTGGGCCCATTGAGGCCGAAGCGAGGTTCTCTGCAATTGATCGTGTCGGCGAGACGGGTGACGGATCTGCAGTTTGCACGCTGGAGTTGTTGCGCGAATGATACTGGTAGGGTAATTGGCTTCCAGGAACCGGGGGTGGAGGTGGAGGCTGGTAGTGGCGAGGGCTAAGTGGCTCTTCATCCGACGCATATGATGCGGGGAAAGTAGTAGAAAGAGGCGTGGCCATGGGAGAGCTAATCTTCATGCCACGGATCCCCTTTCGCTTTGGCGACTTAAGGGACGAGATTAGAGACGATGCGCGCGAGTGTGTTTTCTCGGTGCCGCTCAGGTTGGCCGGCTTGATCTTCTCTAGGCGCTTGCTGGAGGCAGTGCTCTGCCTCTGAGGCGAGGTAGATGGAAGAGGGGTTGGGGCAGGCATATCTGCTACGTTGAGTCCGGCGGCTTTAGCTTCCTCCTGTTCCATAACATGCGCGTATAGGTCCTCGAGCCCGAGGTTTAAAATCTCACGATCTGCTTCGATAATTCGCGAATCGACTCCTGCGTTGGTCCCGGGCGAGACGGGAGAGCAGTTTTGAGAGTATTGAGAGGGAAAGACGTAGGGATTCTGAATCTTTTCGGCAGTTGGCCACGCAGCGCTGCGAAAGGCCGTGGCAGCCGAGGTGGGAGATATTGGAGATGGGAAATATGCGGCGCTTATCATGTGTCCACCTAGCATCTCAACATCATTCTGTGCTGCGGCGAGTTCTGTTGCTTTGCGAAGTCGGCGTCCAACGAAGAACAGGGCGATGAGGAGAGTGAGCACCACGAAAGCGTATGCGCCGACGATTCCACCGATCTCAGCAGGAAGGAAAGCCTTGTCGCGAAGTGCTCCAGCTGATAGCGGAGGGCCGTCTTCTGGAGATGGCGCTGGGTCCCAATCAATATTCAGCGGGTTGCCACGAGCATTTATAGCATTCTCGGCGACTTGCGGGGCGGTGCGGACAATTCGTGTAACAAGAGCTGGGAGACCTGTGAAAGCTTCCCGCATGGCTATTCTCACTCCTACGAAGCGATAGTCGAGTGGAGAGAGATCATCGGCACCTGAAGGGCGAAACGTCTCAAGGTGAGAAGCTGTTCATGGGATGCGAACGTGATGAAGTGCGACAGATCAGATGTAAGCGCAAGGGGAAAAAGAGGGCGGCAGGTGTTGCACTCGAGATATATACATAGCCTTCAGCGACATGGTAGGCTGGATCCGATGCAAGGTGGACGCAAGGTGACAGGAAGCTGTGCACCTCGGAATGGGAGTGCGGGACAGCCATTGGGTAAACACGGCTGGTAGACTGGTAGGCGTCGAATTGAAGAGCCTACCAAAGTACTGTAACCACATGCATTGAGGTACCTTTTGTGATAGTGCAGTCAATATAAATTTGGTAGCGCCGGGAGATGTGAGCGACAGCAGGATGGAGATGTTTAGTGGGCGAGGAGTGGACGAGAAGTGGATGTGCTGGAGTTGATGTGCGCACTGGAGCAGCATCCTGGCCTGTTTGGATGGCTGGTGTCCAGTAGTTCTGAGCTGTTAAGCGCTGATGTGAACCTGTGTGTGCCTGGGCTAAAATGGCCAACGTTGATTGGTGGGGCCTGGCCGCGGGCCTGTCCCGCATTCCTGACCGCGAATGGGGGTAGGGGGGTAACTGTAGGGTACTTCTATCACCTCTCCACAGTCATAGTGGTATCACATCCTCCTGTCAGACCAAGGTTCGGTATTTTCACTGGAGTGTGGTTTTGATCGTCACAGAGGTGACGAGTTGAAGTGGTACTGTGATGTGACGGCGATCAATGTGATGAGAAACCCAGACAATGACAGGGCGCTCTTCCCGTGATCTCGGCGCCAACTGCATCATCACCATCGCCGGAAATCTCTGTGGTAATACAATGTCATAGTATTCACTAGGTATGTATAGTACAGTCTCCTGCTTGACCACAGACATACTTCTATTTCTGGATCCCGGGATCACTGTATCCCTGCCATTATTGAAGCGGGAGGCCACCCTCACACCACCTAGATCTAGAACTTATCGCCATTTATGATCGGTTTCGCTGCGTCGCTCTTCCACCAGCTCCCTGGCACTCCCGGGAAGCCAAACTCCACCATGCTCGCCTCCTTCATCTGCACCGAGTATCCCGGCTCGGTGGGCGTGACGTAGTGGCCATTCTCGACCTTGCTGGGGTGCTCGAAGTGATCGTGCAAGTGGTCCACGTACTCCAATACGCTCTTCTTTCCACTGACTACAACGTAGTCGATGGTGCTGAGATGCTGGGTGTACTCTGGAAGTCCTACACCGCCCGAATGAGGCACGATAGGGACGCCAAACTTCTTCGCCATGAGCAGCACGGAGAGCACTTCGTTCACACCACCCAGACGGCAGGCGTCAATCTGGCATATATCAATGGCACCGTATGCCAGCATCTGCTTGAAGATGACTCTGTTTTGGCACATCTCACCAGTGGCGACGCCAATGTTGTATTTCTTCAGCGCGGCGCGGATGGCAGCGTGTCCAAGGATGTCATCGGGAGAGGTTGGCTCCTCGATGAACCACGGCTTGAACTCTTTGAGGTGCTCCATGTACTCGATCGCCTCCGGCACGGACCAGACCTGGTTCGCATCGATCATCAGAATGTTGCCCTTATCATATCCAATCACTTCACGGGCGATCGAAAGTCTCTTGCGGTCCTGTTCCACACTTGTTCCGACCTTGAGCTTGAAATGCTTGTAGCCTTGGGCCAGGGTTTCCTCCAACAGCCCCTTCATCTTCTCCTCTCCGTATCCCAACCATCCCGCACTGGTAGTATACGCTGGGACAGCGGTGTTCTTTAGTGCCTCTTGTAGTCTCTCCGCCTTTCCTGCCTCCATCTCCTTGAGCATTGCTATCGACTCCTCGGGTGTAATGGCATCAGTCAGGTATCGGAAATCGATACAGCGAGTAAACTCCTCGGGTGTCATTTCTGCCACAACCTGCCACACTGGCTTGCCCAGCGTCTTGGCCCAGAGATCCCACAGCGCATTGACAACGGAACCGAGAGCAAGGTGAATAACACCCTTCTCGGGGCCGATCCATCTAAGCTGCGAATCCGACACGAGGTAGCGCCAGGTCTCTCCCATGTTGGCGACCAGAGAGGACAGCGTCCGCCCCTTGAGGCGATCAGCAACATGTGCAATGGCGTGGCAGACTGTGTCATTTCCGCGGCCAATGGTGAAAGTCTGTTGAATGTTAGGAAACCTGCTGCGGGGTAATGGCGGGGTGGGGGGCTGGATGTAGAGCAACGCACCATGCCATGACCGGAGTACTCAGAATCAGTCTGGAGAATACAGTATGCAGCCGAATAATCACCAGCGGCGTTCATGGCATCCGAGCCAGTCTTGTCGAGGGAGGTTGGAAACCTGACATCGCGGGTCGTCCAGTCGGTGATGGTAATTTCCGCCATAGTGAGTACGCGTCACTTTTTAAGGGAGAAGGGAGTGAATTGGGAGGAGAACAGCAAAGGATACGTAGAAATTTGACGGTGAAATTTAATTTTTTGCTTCAAGATGGAGGCAAGAGGAGAGACTTATAACGGAGAAATCGGGTTAATAGGTCGGCCCATAGATGGAAAACATCTACCGTTCTCGGTCCCTCCTCTCCATTCTCAAATACTTCCCCGCTCTTACTGCCGGGCGGTGAGTGCCACAACAGCTCCTACAGCGCGGAAACTACGGGCAAATAATGTGATTGGTGGGATAATCATGGCACAAAAGGGACAGGCGGCAGCAAACTTTTACCCGGTGGCTGACTAAGCCAGGAGGGGTAGGTCTGCCCCTGTGAACCCCAACCCCCACGCTACCCCACCACCCCCACGTCTACGAGCGAGAGAGGATACCGACCCACCGACGACTTCTCAGTTGTTGAGCAGTAAAGTCACGACACGCCATCAGCATCCACTTCACTTTTTCCTTATTCGGGATTCATAGGATGAACGAGTCTCTCAAATTTGGGTTAATCTTATTATCTATTGTTTGATAATTTTTTCCTATAGCAGTGGTTTTTGAGTTGCTCTAAATCAAGCCCCAGAGTTGCCTCCCAAACCCAACACCAATCTACGATCACAAGTAAAAAGCAACGCGTGGATAGCCCTCTCTAGCCAGAGAGGCTTCTAAATGCAACGCCATATAAGTCAATCTCCGTATTCACTGGGTATCCTCCTCCCCCGTCCAATCTCTCAATTATGTCGTCCCTGGCTTCCCAGAGTCATGTGGGACCATATTAACCTGCCAAACATTCTCCAGTAAAGTTTTCTTTTGCGAATTTCGAGGTTGTGAAAGCCATGCTTTTCCTTGACGCGTTTTGAAATGCTCCCTGGGCGAAATCAAGCATCGTATTGTGAATGCCACCTGCCGGAGAAACTAGAGGCTCCTCTCCAGAGTCACCAACTCCTTGAACATGTTTGTCCATCTTTGTGCCTCTTCCTTGGATGGCTGCGGTAGAGGGCTTCTCGCATATCCTCCATAGCCAAAGCAGCCCTGCATCCCAGCCTTGGTGCCAACTATTCCTCCTTGAATGGCGGCCCAATCGCCCTTGGCGACGACCTCTTGCATGGCCTGAGCCTCAGCAATCTGTCCAGATTTGTACAGATCGATGGTCTTAATGCAAGTCTTGGGAGAAATGTTTGCCAGCCCAGCAAGGATACCGTGCCCACCGCCAATCATAGTCTGAAGGGTGAAGTCCGCTGAGCCTCCGAGGACAAGGAATGATGGCACGATTTGCGAGGCAGATTTGGCTGACTTGGTTGCTGCAACGACGCGGTTCAACTTTCCAGTGTTTCCGCAGGTAAGTTTAACACCGACGATGTTTGAGTGCTTGGAGAGCTCAATGATGATATCTGAGCTCAAGTCGAGACCCGAAACAGCGCCTGGGTAGTTGTAAATGATGAGCGGGATCGGCGAAGAGTCTGCGACATCGTTGAAGAATTTCAAGACTGATTTGGAGCTTGGTGCAAATAGAGGGGCGTAGTAGGACGGTGGTAGAACCAGGGCGTAGTCTCCTCCTGAGCGGTGAGCCTCCCTGCATAATTGGATGGCCTCACGAGTAGACTGTGCGCCACAACCAACAATGATTGGCAGGTCATTGTAGCCGGCATCAGCGAGGGCTTTGCGGGTCGTGAATGTCACTTGCTGGCGCTCGGCGTGTGATAGATGCACAGCCTCGCCGTTGGAACCTTGGGTTGCAATGCCAGCAACGCCTGCTCTTGCCAAGCGGACAGCATGGCTGGCAATGGTCTCGTGGTCCACATCCTCAGAATCTTGGTGGAAGAAGCAGACGGTGGGGACATAGACTCCAGGAATAAGAGGCCGCGAGACGATATGCTCTGCCATTTCTAGCGAAGATGCCGTAGTAGAAGTACTCTCAAATGAGCTACTGTAGTGTGCTTCGGAGTCTGAGTAAACGTTCCTTGGAATTTGAGATTGTGAGACATTGGTCCTAATTGGCATACCATGAGGTTGTATGTAGCTCCCAGAAGGTGACGGGGCATCGCTGTGAGGAGACATGATTTTTTAAGTTCACTGGCAACCTTGGCTAATGATTGAGGTGGAAGTGGCGATGTGCAAATGGGACAATGGGTCTTCAAATGCAATGGATGTGAGATCAGAGGATCAGAGCTGGATGATTGCGTGCTTGAGGACGGAAGTGAGAATTTGAAGATGAAGGCAAGAAGGAAGACAGGAAGACGAGACGATAATCAAGAAAAAGGAGGAAAAGAAGGGGGAAATCTCAGTGACTTATATGTGATTTTTTTTCGCTCTGGTTTGGAAATGTGGCTTGGCGATCGAAAGGCACGATGATGGGTCGAGATCCAAGAAAATGGGC
>JPKE01002831.1:0-12918 GCA_000750995.1 Pseudogymnoascus sp. VKM F-4520 (FW-2644) | reverse complement strand
GCATGAGCTGGGGGGATAGGGAGGCGGCGAGGAGGAGGAAAGAGGAGAAGGCCGGGAAGGCGAAGGAGAGAGAGGCGGCGAGGAAAGTGAAGGAGACTATTCGAGAGCAGAAGAGGGAGGCGAGGCGGAAGGCGAGGGAGGAGGAGGGGGAGATTGATGAGCTGGAGACGGAGAGTGAGAGTGAGGAGGAGGAAGACGACGACGAGGATGAGGAAGATGAGAAAGAGCACGGGAAGGGTTTTGGCCGAAATAGGTTTGGTAATGCGTTCCAGGAAGTGATTGAAGAGACGAATGCGCGGATCAGGGTTGATAGCTTTGAGCACTGTGTCGCAGAGGTGGCTAAGGATAGCTTGAGCGTGTTCTTGGAGGGGTTAAGCATGAAGAGCGTTGTGGGGTAGATGACGGGATGGCGGGCGGGAGGGATGGCGATCACTGGTCTGGGTTACATGGGGATCATGATGGGATGGAATGGGGAAGGCATAGGAGGCGTTTTTGGCTGGCATGCTTGTTCGATTGGGTCATGAGCGGACTGTATGGCTTTAGCAGACTGGCGATAGCGGTCATATCAGCTAGCGGTGAATATATGATGGTTTATTGTACATTTAGGGCGGCAGTTGTAATCATGACTATCACAGGCATCTGCAGCATGTGCGGCATCGGCGAACAGTTTCGCGGCGCGGCCCTGTAATTATGCTCAAAAATCCACTGGAAATTTCAAATCTCCTATTGTGTGCTTCATGACGTGATAACAAACGTCCCTTTTATAGCATTAAATAAGAAATATAGCACAAATAGGAAAATAAGAAAATAAGATTATGCTCGGTCACTGCGATTTTCCCATGGGTGAGCGATTATTCTGATAATGGTCGGTGCTTCCGACCAATCAGAAATTCCCGGAATAATATTTAGGGATGACCCCGAACCAAGGCAGCGAATTAAGGCGGCCCATTCGGAGACCCAACCCCGTGATCCGCCGAGGCAGACCCTTATCAGTCTGGTAGTAAAGTGCCCAGCACGACCGACGACGGGAGACGAAGATAAGGCTTGTGAGTTTGTGGGGAAAGGCAACTCCGCATTTATTTCTATCCACAGCTACACAGCCACTATTGGGTTAGAGCGCGGCTGTAACGTATTATCGAGGATTGTTGCTCATTCTAGACTTTATTTCTTCCTTCTCTACCAAAATACAGACCCCGAACTGGCAGAATAGCCTTTTGAGCGAAGCCCACTTGTGAGAGCACACGATACTCCGTCCACCTGCGTAACGTCGCACAGCACAATGGGCGCGCGCCCCCTTGCCTCATCCACGACGACGACGCCCTCGCCCAGCGCGCCATGAACTCGCCCCCCTCACCACGCGCCGCCAAGCGCGCGCGCACCTCTCCCACCTCTCCCCAATCCCCGCGCACCGTCGCCCCCGTTGCCGAGGCCTCGCCCGACCAACCCGCCGCGAAGACGGGGCAGAGCAGCAACTTCCGCAACGTGAGCGCATGCAATCGCTGTCGTCTGCGCAAGAATAAGTGCGATCAGCAGCTGCCGAGCTGCGCGAGCTGCACGAAGGCTGGGGTCAATTGCGTGGGCTACGATCCGATTACGAAGCGGGAGATACCCCGGAGCTATGTCTTTTTTCTCGAGGCGAGGGTGGGATATCTGGAGGGCCTATTAGGGGAAGCTGGCGTGCCGTTCGAACCGCCTGAGGCGCTGGAGTTAGCTTCGAGGCCGGGACCAGAACCTAATGCGCAAAAGGGAGATGATGATTCGGGGTCGAATCAGGGTCCGACGGGGAGGCGGGGGACTGGATGGAGTGAAAAGCAGGAGGAGGAGGACAAGTTGGATAATTTGGTGTCGAATGTGGGCATGATCTCGGTGCAGGGCGCTTCAGACCCGCGATACCTCGGCTCGACGAGCGGCATCTCGTTCGCGAGAGTTGTGTTTGCAGCTGTCAAGAGTTCGGTGGCGGGGTCAGGCGCGGAGAGGGGCGGCGCGAAGGCGCCGACGGCCAAGGTAGGGCCCGGCGGGACATCTATGCGGGACTCATTTTTTGGGCTTCAGACTAAGCCGACTATCAAGCCGGCCCCATTCCCGGACCGCAGCTTGGCGCTGCGGTTGATGCGTTTCTACTTTGAGCATGCGAATCCGCAGATCCCGATTTTGCATCGTGGGGAGTTTATGAAGATGTTTGAACTGGTGTATGGGGACAGGAACCATGTGCGCACACCGAGGGAGTCGTATATATTGAACATTGTGTTTGCGATCGGCGCGGGGATATACCTGGGGGATCCTAATACGGAGCCAGACGCACCTACAACTAGTCCGGCGGCTGATAAGAGCGGGCTCGGGGCGGCTAATAGACAGTGCCAGCCGGAGGAATATCATGCGTCGGCGATTATGCATTTAGAAGCATGCTTGCAGTCTGCAGGGACGGCAGATAGACCAGAAGGGTTTGGTGGGGGGTTAGAGGAGTTACAGGCTGTTCTCCTGCTGGCTGGGTTTGCGTTGTTAAGGCCGGTGGCGCCAGGGTTGTGGTATATTACCGGCGTTGCTGTGCGGATAGCACTAGACCTCGGTCTGCACTATGAGGATGGGAAAGACATTGATAGCGGCCTCCGCGAGCAGAAGGGGGGAAAGACCGGAGACGCTGAGCCAGAGTCGTACTCCCGAGAGAAGGGAAGACGAGAGTGGATTCGAGATTTCCGCCGGCGCCTCTGGTGGTGCACATACTCCTTTGACCGGCTCGTGAGCACCTGCGTCGGCCGCCCCTTCGGCATCTCCGACCAAGTAATCACCACCTCCTTTCCCTCCCTCCTCGAAGACAAATACGTAACCCCGCACGGCTTCCTGACCGAGGGCGCCCACGAGCCCTCGAGCAAGCATGTCGCGCACCACTACTTCCGCTTCCGCCTCCTCCAGTCTGAGATACTGCAGGTCTTGCAGCACCAACAGGCACAGGCCGTGCGCGCCACCTCCGCAGACCCATACAACCCCTTCCTACCTGCGCAGCAGGCGTCGCCTTTCCTTGCGCCGTTCGGCTCCTTTCGCGCTTGGCGCCTGAATATGGACGAACGGCTATGGGCGTGGAAGTCGGCGGCGCCGACGCGGCGTGAGACGGGCGTGCAGTTCTCGCATGAGTTCTTAGAGCTGAATTACTGGCAGGCAGTGCTGATGGTGTATCGACAGAGCCTGAGCGTGCCGGCGCAGTTTGCGGGGGAGTTTGATGGCGCGGCGGAGGTGGGAGCTGGGGCGGTGGGAGAGGGAGAGGAGGCGGTGTTTCTAAAGGTTGCAGAGGCGGGGCAGAGGGTGTTGAGGTTGTACTGGCGGTTGCATCGTGTGCATCTCGTTAATTATACGTTCCTTTCTACGCACCAGCTATTTATGGCGGGGATATCATTCCTATATGCTATATGGCATTCCCCGACCGTGCGAAGCCGACTGGTAAGCCCATCATACTACTGAACGAAATTTAAGCTAACTCCTCGCAGACAATGGATGAAGTAGACTTCAACATCCTCGCCGCGACCTCCGTGCTCGGCGACCTAGTAGAAAAGTGTCCACCCGCCGAAGCTTGCCGCGACGCCTTCGACCGCATGGCCAAGGCAACGGTGCAGATGTGCATGTCGACGAGCAGCCTATCCGCCGCTCCCGGTCTGGCGCCACCACGCGCCCCAGATGCGCCGGCCGCGACGCCAGCGCCGAGGCCCAGGCTGCAATTTGGGTCGCCGGGAGATTTGTATACGGCGAGCCCGCCGAGTGGGGGAGCGAACTCTGGAGGCGTCAAGAGTGAAATCCTTGCAGGGGAGGGCGCCGAACCTGCGCCGAGGGAGCAGATTATAGACCCTACGGCTATACCTACTGACGAGAGAGACTTTCCGATCCTCGGAGACGGAGGGATGGGGGTGGAGGGCGGAGATGCGTATGGGGGATATGGAGATATGGGGATGAGCGGGATGAACGGGATGAACGGGATGGAGTATCTTGGGGATGCTGGGGGCGGGCTGGAGCTGGGCTTTGGATGGGGTGCAGATGGAGATGGTCACGATTTTGGGGACGGGGCGAACCAGCTGGACTTTTTTGATGGGTTCTACTTTGGGACTGGGGTTTGAGGGCTGTATGTTGAACTTGATACCGGGGGTTTGTATGTTGGACTTGACGAAAGGAAGTCAACGGCGTCCATTGTGGGGGGGGGTTGGAGTATCGCATACTTTGAGTATGATTACATAGGGGGTATTATGAGGCAATCCAAATGCCGTTCAATTTTGATTTATCCAAAAACTTCTATAGGGTCAACCACAGCGCTCGCCACCCGATCAAACTAACCCCCAAATACCTTCAACAACCCTCGCTTACCTCCCCAACCTATCCTCAATCTTCTTCTTCTCGGCCTCCTTTATAGCTGCGACCTCCTCCTTCGTCGCATCATACGCCACACTAACGTTGTTAAACGGATTCTCCGGGCTCTTCTCAAACTCCTTCCGGATGCGCTCCTTCTTCTGGTTCTGCCTCAGTCCAGCTCCACTTCCATCCTCCTCCATCTCCGCCAACCGCCTCTCCTCAAACGCAGCATACGCCGCCTTGTATCTCCTCTCGGGATGCTTCTCGACCTTCGCATCGGTACCGCTCGTCAGGGTGAGTGCATCCAGCGCGTTGTCGATACCAGTGGCGTTCAGCGACTTGGCAGGTCCCGAGGGAGCGTCATCAAGCTGTGCCAGGTCAAGACCACGAGATGTTTTCTTGGGTGCCGCCTTGGAGGACTTTGGTGCGGACTTGAGGGATTTCTCTTCTTCGGCGAGTAGGGCCTCTTTTTCGGCCTTCTTGCGTGCAAGTTCTAGTTTTTTGGCGGCTTCGGCATCCCTGTGGGTTGTTAGTCATATACTAAAGAGTTTGAAGGGAGACACTTACTTCTTGGAGCTGTTCTTTGCACCACGTCCCCAGTCCTCTTCCTCTACTTTGGCTTGGGATTGTTGTGCGAGGGCGGCTTTGGCAGCTGCAGCCTCAGCCTTTTGCGCGTTGCCTGAGACCTTTTTGCCGTTCTCTCCAAAGTTCTTCTTGCCCGCCATGATTATGAAGGGTTGTGTTTTGGTTATAGGTGGGATGTTTAGGTGTGATAGATGGATATATATTGCTTCGAATTCGATAGCGGAAATGATGTTTTGAGATGGGAAGGTTTGGAGGGGTAAGGCAGTGATCACGTCCTTGGCGGGGTCGTTATAACCCCCACATTTGCCGCCTCTCGACTCCGGCGGTGGAATAACGTTTCTCCAGAGTTCTAATATCCTTTGAGCTGGATGCATGTGAACACGTTTGTTTGCTAACTGAGATACATTTTTCTGGGGGCTTTGGACTAGAAAGCGATTATAATCTGAGCTCTTAGTGATGCAGAATCAACGCCTGCTTATAGAATTGTAAGAGACCTTCCTCAGCTCATTCGTCTGTGCTCAAGCTCACCGCCTTTAGCAATGGCTTGAAGACCGCCAGCCCAGCGGGTGTCTTTCTGAGCTTGTCACCCAGTGATCCGGCACTTTGGACTGGTGTGATTTTTGTTAGGGAGGGTAAGCGGCTATCTTGTATGAATAGCGGAAAATGGAATTAATAGTGAGAAACCAGGCCCATATGCGCCGGCTATCTTGCGGTTCCAGATATCGTTCCCTGCAGCATATCCAACCATTCCGCCCCTCATTACGTTCTCAACAGACGTTTTCCACACTCTGCTTGCACCATTGACTGTACAGCTGTACACTTTATTTGAGGATGATAGCAACGGTGTCGTCATTCTAGATGATGAGAAGTTGCCCCCAGGAGGCTTCAGCTTGAGGCATGGGTTTCCATCCTGGTTCAAAAGGACAAGAACCAAGCCCGTTTCCAGTACTGAATTGGACCCTGAGAATAAATCTCAGAGCGCAAACTCCCAAGTCGCGCCTATTACTCTGAGCAGTATATCGTCAACATCGCGTGATATGGCTGATCCCGAAGATGGGATCACGGTATACGAGCTCTTGAGATATATCAGGAGCACATTCGACGATGCCAGTGTACTTGACGAAGTCCCAATAGAAGCAGCTGGAAACTCTGGAGCCTGGAGGGCTTGGAAAGCTCACCGAGCCCATGAAAGTCAAGTTGCTCAAGCAAAGAGACTTTCAGGGCTGGGCGGCAACACAAATTCCCCATCAAAACGGAGCCTGGTGCCAAAGCCAGTTAGGCAGCCTGGGGAATGGAATTGGGAAGGCGTCTGGGAAGTCCGAGCGAAGAAAGGCATTGATCTTAGCGTCTCTGAAGCGTCTCTCTACGGGAATTCAACATCAAACGATGAGCTGGTAGGTGTTCCAGGCAACGCAAAATTTGAGGTTGTACTAACCAAACATAGATAAATTTCCTTGAAGCCGATGAAGATGCTGTGGAGACAATGAAAGAGAATATGGTCCGCAGCTTAAGAGCCGCATGATTGACTGTGGGACTTGTTTCCATCGGAATTATTGGGCTGATATTCCAGTCTTGGCATGCCACTTCCTTCCCTGGCGCATATTTCCTACATACGGGTCGTGCCTTCTACTCTGGGAATTGTTCTGCCTTCTTACAATGGAAGGCACGATCCGTTGATGCCAGCTGCGCCTTCCGAGTTTGCAGATATAAGAAGGTGTTGGAAGCACCTTCCTTATTATGCTGGAAATACCTGGGTTTTCCCATGAGCCGTGCATTCATGATCAAGCTCATCAAAACATCTCTTCGATATCCAGCTTCGCCATACCAAGTATTGGCATACCAGCATCATTCATCGAGTATTGGATATGATTACTAGTGCTGATATTGCTCCCGCCCCAAACAAGATCACTGCAGCCATTGGGGGGCTCATCTTGGTGCCAATTGCGATTGCAGCAGGCGTTGCATTTGTGGCAATCAAAACGACAGACATTTGGCCTTCAGTCAAGAGGTGGTTCGCAAACTCCTGTTTCCGGTATCTGTTTTTTTGCAGGTGGAAGAAGAAGGCTCCGGAAGACTTGAAGAGTTCGCCAGATTCGTTTTGCGACTTGGAGGGAGTGCAATCACCACATTTTCAAGCTGATTCGTTGGCTGGACGGCCTCCGTCAAGAGAGACGCCAACCAAAATATGGCATCCGGATCGTTCGAATCGGTTGAAATGGAGTTTTGGTCGGACTGGGATGAAGATGTCGACATTCCCAGCCCCTTGCGAATTGTCAAGCGACCAAGCACCGGTGCCAACACTGCTGATGCCAGCGCACACAGCCCACTACGAATTGCCAAACGCCCAGCCGCCGCCACCAAGACCGATTCTGGCATACCCACCCCACTGCGGATTATCAAACGCCCAAACAACATCACCAAGACCGATGCTGGGACCAATTCGAGAGAGGTCATCAATATCCCAAGACGATCATCCTCTATCTACAACTGCATCTCTAGTTCCCCACCAGATTCCGATGGCGGTTGCTTGACAATACACAAACTAAGGAAAACAGGACCTGCTGTGCCACATGGGAGCTTTCACGATTCTGCGCCAACTAAGAAGGGCCATGCTGCAGGGGAAATTCCAGGTGGCATGAAGTTGACAAAGGAGGTCAAAGATCCCAAGCTAAATCAGGAGACTGAGGGGTGTATTCGTTTACGTTGATTCTTTCAATGGAATGTGCAGCGCCCGAACTGTATATAATCTATCTGAGGATCAACGTTTCTCAGATCCTTCCCAGCTCGGTGTGTTCACTTTGAAATCCTTCAGGCACTGGTTGCGGGAAACATAAATCTGTGAACAAAGAACCGAAACATTCCGAATATTTGATCGTAAACACTGACTACTAAAAGATATGACTTTCCTGTAAATTCTCCCATACTTCATGCATTAATGTGAATTGGTTGTCAACTCCCCAGAAGTCGCCCCGCCAACCGCCCAACACGTGACCGCGCAGCAATCCCGCGTTCGTTGATGTAACCATCGTCAACACCAAAAACGCCAAATGATCTCGATCTGACGACGACAACGACCACGCTTGCGCGCCACCCCATCCCGCTCCCACGGAGTAGAATACGGAAACCATGAAAGCGTCGCCGTCAGTCGACCAGCGCCGCCGATCGAATAGCATTGCAGGCCGCGCGAGCCTGGGCGCAAGTGGGCGCACGAGCATTGGCTCTGCCACTGGGAGGACAAGTATTGGGCCAGGCGGGAGCGGAATCCCAACTAGGGCGCCATTAGGCACGAGTCGAGTGAGTTTTTATCAGTTCTGGGCGATTTTGCGGGCGATGCGCTACAATGGGGTGATGCTAATATGGGGCAATAGTTATCGGCGATGCGCGCTTCGACTACACAGCCGAGCTATGATTTCCTGACGGGCCCTGAGGCGAGGAAGGAGGGGGAGGGTTTTTCGAGGCCGCCGTCTAGGGGAGGGAGGGCGAGGACACCAAGTAATGAGAACTTGCGCGGCTCGACAACAAATCTACCTATCCACAGCGCGACGGCGCAGGAGTTAAATGAGCTTAAAGCTGAGGTCAAGGCGCTGAAGTACAAGATTTCGAGTGCAGCACAGGAAGAGGAATTAGCAGGTCTGAGGCGGGAAGCTGAACTACGGGAGGTGAGGCGGAAGGGGGAGGAGGACTTTAGGAAGATGCAGGCTGCGGAGGGGGAGAGGAAAAAGGCGATCAGGGCACTGGAGGAGATGAAGGCGGAAGTGGAGAGGAAGAGGGACGCAGAGATTGGGGATACCGGACGACTTGAGAAGAGGGCTAGAGATGCTGAAGAGGGGAGGCGGGTCGCCGAGGAGGAAGTTGAAGAGCTCAGGACAGAGGCAGAAGAGCGGGTTAGGGGGCTGGAAAGGCGGCTGGCGGACGAGCAGAGCCGGACTTCAACCCTACAACGCACTGTCCAGGAGGTACAACAGGATTCCGAGGGCAAGGATGTGGCGATGCAGGAGGTACAACAAATTCTGCAGAAGAAAGATGCAGAGATCGGGGCCCTGGAAGCAGAGGTGTTGAGGCTGAAAGCACAAACAGGTGATGTGGACACTCTCGACATCATCAAGCGCGAGCTCTCAGAGCAAGTAACACATATCCGTACACTGGAGGCGAGCAACCGCGAGCAGGCGCGTGAGCTGAAGCACCTGCGCATGCTACACAAGAGCGTCGAGGTGGTGGAAGAGGAGAAGCGGCAGCTTCAGCGCAAGGTGGGACAGATGGAAGGTCTACAGCAGGAGTTGGGCGAGGCGCGGCTGCAGCGCCAGAGGCTCGAGGATGAGCGCCTCGCATGGACGGCGTATTTGGAGTCGCAGGATGGAGCGGTGGAATTCGAATCCCCCGAGGCCCTAGCACGGGCGCTTGTCCAGGAGCGTCTGGAGGCGGCGACACAGTTGGAGAAACTTGGGCGGCTGGAACCGGCCTTGTCGGAACGCGACGAGATTATCAAGGCGCTCGAAGGTGAGAAGGCCGCTCTAGCCAGCCAGCTCGACAAGGCGAATAAGGAAGGCGGTGGTGGTGATGTCAAAGCACGCCAAAGACTGGAACGACAGCGCACGCTTGCTCTCAAGGAGGTTGAATATCTCCGGGCCCAACTCAGCGCCCTAGACAGCGAGGAGTCGACCATGGAACTTGCATCCTACGACGCTGCAAAGGCGCAGCGCATCACCTCTCTTGAGGAAATGGTCGCAGCCTACTCCACCGAAGTAGCGACTCTACACGCTGAGATCGCCTCTGCTCCCGTCACTACGTCTCTGAAGCGTACACGCGATGAGGCTCCCGATGAGCAAGAGCGCCTCGGCTCGCTGACGCGCAAGAATAGAAAGCTGCAGGACGAATTATCAACGGCGCAATCCGCGGCACAGAAACTCACCAAGGAGCTCTCAGTCACAAAAGAACGACTCACTGCCGCAACGGCACATAAACAGACGCGCGTCCTGGAATTAAGGGATAACCCCACGGCGAATGCAGAGGCGATCAAGATGTCGACCCTCAACGCCCTCAAAGAAGAGAACGCCGCACTTGTAGCCCAACTGCTGGCCGGCCCAACCACAACCCGCTCCGCCGCATCTTCAAAGACCGTCCCTCTCGCAACGCTCGAATCCGCGCAGCGCGAATGCCGCGAGCTCGAGGCGCAGGCAGCGTCATCGCGCAAGGCGATGGCCCGGCTGAAGCAGGTGTGGGGTGCGAAGACGGCCGAGTTCCGCGAGGGCATCGCCAGTCTTCTGGGGTGGCGCGTCGAGTTCATGCCGAATGGTAAGATGCGCGTTAGCAGCATCTTTTACCCAGGCACCGAGGACGAGGAGCGCAGCATCGTGTTTGATGGAGAGGCGGGGACGATGAAGGTCTCTGGCGGTGCGAGGAGTGCGTTTGCAGGGAAGATTGCGGAGAGTGTCAAGTTTTGGGTTCGGGAGAGGGGGGAGATTCCTTGTCTGCTTGCGGCGCTTACACTGGAGTTTTATGAGGAGGGGACGAGGGGCACTGGTGCGTAGGGGGTGAGGATGGGGACAGCTGTATATAAGCTTGAGCGAGGAGTTTGGAGTTGGTCTTTCCTGGGCAGGATGGCTACTAGATGAGCTCCTGAGATTTAGATGCGGGGGTTTCCAGAACAAGTTCAATAGCTGAATTTGTGTGATAGTAACAGTACTATGAAAACAAAGCTTACACATCCTCTAAAACGCCCCCAGAAAGCATGACATCGTTTCCCCCGTTCCCCCGTCCCACCCATATCCTCCCCCCTTTTCGCTCCCCCGTTCCAAAATAAATAGCAAAAATATCAGCGAGTATTTGGTATATGCGAATCATAACACCTCCCCCCACGAGCTCCAAAATAACCCCCAGATCGCGCCAAGTCACCAGACATCCACGCCCTCACATCCCCAGCAATTCTCCCCCCTCACCTCCTCGACCCCCTCCTCACCTCCCTCATCGGCACCGCCCCACCCCCATACTCCCTCGGATCAACCTCCCTATACCCACCCCCCCTCTGACTCCTACTCCTCCTCGGCGGCGGGCTCCCCTCCTCAATAACCACCACCTCCTCCACACTCCCCAAACTCCTACTCCGTCCACTCATCCTACTCCCGCTCCTCCTCTCCGTCCTTTCCTGTACTACAATCCGCTCCACCACCGGCGTTCCCCTACTACTCCTGCTCCCGTGACGCCGCTTCCGCCGCCTTATCTCGACGGAGGAGACGGTCTCGTCGTCGCTGATTATGGCGGGCGAACCGCCGCAGCTCGTGTAGATCAGCCAGGCGATCAGGATGAAGCCCGCAACGGAACCGAGGACTATGCCGGCGATTTCGCCGGGGGATGGGCCGTTGAGACTCGAGTAAGTGGTGGGGATGGCTTTGAATTCGTCGCGGAGGTGGAGGGGGAGGGGCGCCATTGTGTGTATATGTGTGGGATGTAGGCGTGCGGTGTTGATGCGCGGCTTATGTCGATGGCGGCGTGAAGGAGAGAAGCGTGCAGTGTGAGTCGTCTGCCTGCCCTGCGCGCTCCCGTTCGATGCGCGCGTGTGCGATTGGTGCTTCGCGACGCGGGATGCCGCGATTATGGCCACTTCTCGTCGTGTTTCGATGGTGTTCTGCGCGTGGTTCTTGTCGCGGGTAGCTGCGCGCTGAATGGCCAATCCGTCGCCTTGCTTCCGTTGGAGCCGGGACCAACAGTGTTTGAGCTCGGAAGATGCCAATCGGGTTCTCAGAAGTGTGGGCGATGGTGAGTCCTCTTCCCTCGTACGCGTCGTCGCAGATTGGATCGTGAAGTTGAAGCAAGATGTCGCGATGGGATCGAGGGAGGCAATGTCGTCACCCTAGGGATAGATGCACGGCAGCCTTGGCTGGCTGATGCGGGCGTTACGTGCAGCGAGGGGCGTGGCTGGCGGGGTGGCTGGGCGGCGCAAGGGACCAAGGGAGAATGTTGGTCGTGAGATAGCTCAGCTACTGCGTACAATCGCTTAAGAGGGGTAGTAATAATGCAACGAACGAGGGGATATGTATAGAAATATGTACGGAGTATATGAACACGCAGTGATGTCTTAGAAAGAAGGCTGATGGGGAAACGTGAGGTGAACATGGTTGTTGATCCCCCGCCCCGCCTTCCCAATTTCTCACTTTGGGTGAAATGGGTGAAATGGCGGTGGTTGGATGTGTCGGTTGTCCCCAGCTTCCCACGTTTACCGTACGCGACGGCCCGACAGAAACGCCACTAACCAGACTATGACATTGGCGTCAAGAAGGAGAATATATTTAGTGACATGCGATAGCCGATGCAGTTATTGATATATCTGAACTTTCCTGCGACGAGTGGATGGGAAAGCGGATATCGACGCGTCTGCAAACTTCACATAACTGAGATGCTACTGCGTCAACATTATTGTTACAGGCAGTAATACGTGGACAGTTACAGGCTATAAGAGCTAAGTTAGCCATAATGCGGTAGCAGAAGCGACAGTAGGAAAATAGTGACAGAAGATAAGCGGTGACAGTAGACAAGTGGTGACAGCTCATGAAGACATTTGCAACGTCCTCTGCGCTCACGACAGTTACGCCGGCTCGGTGATGACTGAACCCTCCAGCACACGCCGCATATATGCCTGGACTATGGCTGAGATGAGGACCTGCCTCTCCGATTGCTCCACGTTCAGTCAAGCTTATAACATCGAGCGACGAAGTGCCTTTCCAACCTGACATCTAAGCCTGGAAATGCCACCTCAAATATCAATATGCAAAGCGCCGTCATGTAATTCGGCATCTTTTGCCGGGATTCTTTCAGAAGACACAAGTATCTCTGGATATCATTTCTATATCCCACCCCCTCCTATCTATGTTCTATATACAGACATTCCCCCTCCCCAAAATCCCCAGCCAGAGCCCCAGTCCCCAGCTCGCCCCCTCCCTCCAAAAAATCCAAAACAACTCATTCATTCCTACAGTACAATCCAACGCCCGCTCGCACGCAAGACCAAAA
>JPKE01002830.1:0-23065 GCA_000750995.1 Pseudogymnoascus sp. VKM F-4520 (FW-2644) | reverse complement strand
TAACGGTATCTAACGGTAGCTAACGGTGGAGAGGGTGGCTTCGATAGGATCGTCTGATATTTCTTTTTGAAATCGAGTTGTGTTGGGGAAACTCAGAAGTAGGAGAGGGAGAGAGGTTCCTATCTTAGGGCAAAATCGTAACGCAGTTAATAGTTTAAACAGAGGCAAAATATTATATCGATAGCAAGAAAATAGAGGAAAAGAAAATAAATGCAAGTTTAATGAAAAAACACAAGTTCTCTAGAAGTCTGCGACGAAAGGGTCACCAGTTAAGCGTCCAGATATTCCTCCATGTTGGAAGTACTCACGTGATAAGCATGTAACCGCACGTGACATTGTTTTCTCACTATTGACAGCGAGGGCGGGGTCAACAATCGACCACCTACGCACTAATTAAATAAAGCACTAGCTCGCAATTGGCAGGCACACCGCCCTAGGGATTGGCTAGCCCCATGCGATAATGCGCGACATGCGCCGATAAGAAAAATATCCAACGGCACTGCACTGAAGCTAGACTCATCGACTTCGCAGCCCAACCACGGTGTAGCCGACTCTCAATCTTACAAGCTGCGAACATTTTGGGATACCGCCGATTAATTCCAGCCCGAGATTTTCTCCTCACCGACTTTACGATGCTGTCAACTCCTTCGGTGGGCGTGCTTGGCGGGGGGCAACTAGGACGGATGATGATGGAAGCTGCAAACCGATTGAACATCCAACTCAACGTGCTCGATGCGCCCAATTCCCCAGCGAAACAGATCAGCGCTCACGATGGCCATGCCAACGGATCGTTTACTGACCGACCATCGATGCGAAAGCTTGCAGAGACTTGCGACATCCTGACGACGGAGATTGAGCATGTCGATACGTACGCCCTCGAGGAAGTCTCCTCGAAGGTCAAGGTTGAGCCGACTTGGCAGACAATTCGTACGATCCAGGACAAGTTCAATCAGAAGGAGCATTTGTCGAAATTCGACATCCCAATGGCTGACTACCGTGAACTGAGCAACAACACCGCTGAAGAGCTGGCCGCGATCGGAGAGGTACTTGGGTTCCCCATGATGCTCAAGTCGAAAACCCAAGCATACGACGGCAGAGGTAAGAGACTCACAAATATAAATTGGCGCCAGTAACTGACTTGACATCTCACTGCAGGAAACTACTCCGTCAAAACCAAAGCAGACATCCCCGCGGCCCTCAAAGCTCTCGAGAACCGCCCTCTATACGCCGAGAAATGGGCAAACTTCCGGATGGAGATTGCCGTCATCGTCGTCAAAACCAAGGACGGCGTCCTCTCCTACCCAACCGTCGAAACCGTCCAAGAAGACTCGATCTGCAAGCTCGTCTACGCCCCGGCCCGCAACATCTCCGACGAAATCAACCAGCAAGCCCAAGCTCTTGCCAGAAAAACCGTCGCCGCCTTTGACGGCCTCGGCGTCTTCGGCGTCGAAATGTTCCTCCTCCCTGATAACTCTCTCCTCCTCTGCGAGCTAGCGTGTCGCATCCACAACTCAGGCCACTACACCATCGAAGCCTGCTCGATCTCTCAATTCGAGGCCCACCTCCGCGCCATCCTCGACCTTCCCATCCCTGCACAGAGCCTCGAGATCCGTGACCCAGCAATCATGCTGAACATCCTCGGCGGGTCAACACCCGAGGCCCATCTCCAGGTCGCCGAGCGCGCCCTCTCAATCCCTAACGCGAGCGTACACCTCTACGGCAAAGGCGCAGGGCGACCCGGCCGAAAGATGGGCCACGTCACCGTAACAGCCCGCACGATGGACGAGGCGGAGCGCACGATCGCGCCGCTACTCGAGTTCGTCGGTGGCACTGACCCGGAATCCAACATCCTCTACACGCAGCCAATTCCCCGCCTCAACGTCCGCCCTACGGTGGGCGTAATAATGGGTTCCGACAGCGATCTCAAGACGCTGATTCCCGGCCTCAAGTTGCTGCGAGACTACTTCGGCATCGCGCCGGAAGTGGAGATCACCTCCGCTCACAGGACGCCGGAGTATATGGCTACATACAGCTCAACGGCCGCAGGGCGGGGTATCAAGGTTATCATTGCCGCAGCGGGGGGCGCGGCGCATTTGCCAGGGATGGCTGCGGCTTATACGGCGTTGCCTGTTATTGGAGTGCCGGTGAAGGGGAGTGCGTTGGATGGGGTGGATAGCTTGTATAGCATTGTGCAGATGCCGCGAGGTGCGTATTTGATCCGATGATATGTCAGGGGGTTTGCTAACGGTGGATAATAGGTGTCCCTGTTGCGACGGTGGGGATTAATAATAGTATTAATGCGGCGTTGTTGGCGGCTCGGATCTTGGGGGCGTTTGATGCTGGGGTGCAGGCGAAGGTGGAGGCGTATGCGAAGGCGGCGAAGGAGGAGAATCTCGACCTCAAGGGCGTTAAGATGAAGGAACTGGGATGGGATGCGTATCATCAGCAGATGTAGAAGAAATGATTGCGTAGATAGATGGAAATAAATAATACTTCCAGTTGGTTCACTGTCATGTTTTATAACCTTCCACTGCCAGGCACAACAGCGGGAGTTTACTAGTGTGGGGTAGAAACTCGACCCTGAATGTAGAAGGGATATAATTCGCTCATTTAGAATCAAATCCCATGATATAGCATGGTGCTTCGCGGATGGGATCTTCGTATCCACAATAAGAGCATCACTACATCAGTCACATACAGTACACACCACACTTTCAGAAGCCACAAGGTAATAAAATTCTCCGCTGAAATATTTAGCAACTTCGCATTCGGCAACTGATCAAAGCACAAGGCAACGCACCCACTCCAAGATCCATCCATCCATTCCCTGCCCCATTTTCGATAAAACATATTGTGAGCAACCAGGCAAATATAAAGGGGCCCTTGCTAATAAGAGTTATAAAGCGACCTGCCATTGCTGCCCTTCCTTTCCCAAAATTTCAAGAAATAAGTATAAGTGTCCACCCGTCCCATCCCCCCACTGTAAGCCCACGAAAAAGCTGAAAATATGGTCATAAACGCGCTTGTAATATATGCTCGTGGATGTTGGATTGTAGCCTTTGATGGCAATGCCCAGAACCCTTCGTAAAAGTGTATAAAGCTGGAAAATGCGCCGAGGGCATCGGTACTTGCTAGCTCGGGCAAATTGGATATAAAAATAATAAAATAATAAATTGTACTTGCGTGAGGGCGTTCCAAAAGCTGAAGATTACCGGCAAAACGGTTCGTAAAAGCGGTTAGGGAGCATTGGGCATGGTGACGTCGACTTCCTCCCCACAGTCCTTTCTGCATATCGGCTTGCCAACCACGCCAGGGGCGAGGGCTTCATTTTCGAATTGACCCATAAGGTCCCGCATCTGGCAACGCTCATCGTCGTCGCCCTGAGACGCTCCAGCCCTGAATATTGCCGCGGCATCGTTGAGCGAGCGCATCAACGCATTTAGCCTCTCGGCCTTCTTAGCTTTCTCTATTTCTTCTGGTGTGAAGATAGCGTTCTCGTCTCCGCCATACTTATACTGCTCATGACCTTCAGGTAACGCGCCCTTGATCCTAGCGTCTTCTCTCTCGGCATCGTTCTCCAGTGTATCGGGTCGGACATAACGGCAGGTTAACGCAAACCGAAGAGTCCCGTTTGGAACAACCTCATGCTCATAGTACTCCTGAACTCCAGACCCGTGCATTATAACCATGTCACCATGCTCAAGAGTCACGCGGAGAACAGGAGTTTTGGTGCCCCTGGCATTCCTTGAAATATTCCCCATCGTTGCCTTTGCTTTGGGGCGAAGAGCCATGGTGGCTGAGGCACCGAGTGAGAGAGTGGCAACCGTTGGGCCCAATGTGGACTCGCCGTCGTCGTGGAATCCAATACTGCAATCCTCAAAATACCCAATTGAAAGGAGTTCATTGAACGGATGGAAGGGCTCGCCAATGTCTGTGAGAGCCTGTTCGCCAGCCCATGTCAGTCTCTTCAAAGCCTTGATACATACTGCTGGAGCTTCACTGAATCCTCTAGACGACTGTGTGACGACAAATTTGTACGGTGCACCCCAGTTGGTCGCAAAATGGTTCGTGAGAATCTCCCCACTGGAATTAGGTTGTCGTACAGGCCGCCTCCGAAGATCGAAGTCGCTCTCTTGCATCAATCGGAAGAGGTCATTGGGGCCATCAGGTCGGTGGTTAATGGCATCCGTTGACTTAAAGAGCTGGAGGACGCCTACGACATTCCCCTTAGGACCTGGTATCCCATACTCAAAGACGTCATATGCGCCGATTCTTTTTGCCTCAAATTTGATTCCAAAGTCGCGTGCGTAGTTCTGTTGCGGGGGATTGCGCCCAACATCTTTCATTGTGTCCTTTACGCTCGTCATTCTGAAGGGCAACGAGTGAGTAAAGCCACAACCCGCTGTCTCACAGCTCCATTTTGACCATTGTGTCCGACGACTGCAGCCTTTACACAGCGGGCATACAATACCTTGCTTGAAAGCAGCTTCGGTCCCATGACTCCCAGCAATGATCATATCGGCTTCAGTCATGAGAGGAGGTACCAATGGCCCTGGTGCATTCCCAGAGTAAGCCGTGCGCTCCTTCAGAAACGCCTCTGTATAGAAGAGTTTTCGATCGTCAACAGGCGAATCAAAAACAAAGAACTTGTCACAAGATGCCTTCAAGCAAGCCCATCCCTGCTCAAAGACAACCTTGCTAGTATTTTTGCAATGAAGGCATTCCTGCGACGCTGCTTTGATGGCATTCAGGTCGCGGTCTGGACTCGGGAGAGTAGAGCCAGCGCTGGCCCACCAAGACTTCTCGTCGAGGCGGATTTTCTCCATTCGTACGCACCATGTCTTGAACCCTTCCACATTCTCCACCCAGACGTCAGTAACATGGAACCAATCGAGGACGTTATAGTAGTGCGGAAGCTTTGAAGGACTTAAGCTGTTTCCCTGGCCTAAATAATCGTCAGTAAATATTCACGCCGGGTACTACTGGGAGGGTTGGACTTGCCAGCAATGATGGCGACAGGACTACGCATATCCCTAGCCCGTTCAAACCCAAGACCATACGCACTTCTTTCCTGGTGCGTTGTTTGAATCATCTTGTTAGTCGCCTCATCCAGCTTACGTCCTCCACCACTATATAAATCAGTTTCTTCGCATCAAACATGAATTGCAATGGCCAACTTACCATCGAGTTATGACGACTTCTTCATCGAAGACATCGCGTTCTCTAATTTCCTTGTCAATTAATAATCCACAGATGAGGCCATCGTGTAGGTATCCTCCGGACATATATGCTCTGTAATATGGCAAAGCTTCGCAGAGTTGCTGTCGCTTTGATGCCCACACGGGTGGCTCGCCATATGGAGCAGGTAAGTTTTCTTGCTCTGATCGATGGTAAGGAGCGTATGTGCGATTTGCCCTAGGCACCTTTTTAGAGCGAACAAGGGCTTGTCCGAGATTGGCGGGATCTTCAAGGTCGGTCTCTTCGCTGCTTGAATATCCCGATGCAGGTAACCTGTGTTGCCTCTTGGCTGACGAATTACCAGTAGCCTTAGAGGGGTCGGCATATTTGCGCTTCCGTTTGTCAACGCTGCTCGCAGGAAGCGCCTGCTCCGTTACATTCCATGTTGCATCGCCGTTCTGAAAAGTGTGGGGTGCCTTCAAGTGCTGCAGGACTTCACCGGAACGTCTCGGCCCATTGTTCAGTCTTTTGCCGCGGGTTGTAGACACTGCACGCCGGCCTTGGCTTTTGGCAATAGATTTATTAGCAATGTCCTTACTTGTATCTCCCCGCTTCCGTTTCTTGGGGCGAGTCGTAGGAGGTGTCTGTTTCGTTGCATTCCAAGTTCCATCACCATTCTGGGAAACTATGGGCGCATTTAAATGTAGCGGGGTTATAGCCTCATCATATTGCTTATTGTTGTTGCACGCTGTTCTCTTCATCACGGTTCTCACATTGCAATGTTTGCCCTTCTTGATGCACGAAGAGCAGGGAAACGCTCTATCGCAGTCAACGCATCTATCATCCCAGCAGCTATGTAACGTCAGCGAATGGGTATTGGAGAGGCTTGGGCGACATACTTATCACACTTGTCTGGAGCCATCCATATTCCGTCAACACGTCGGGCGACTTCAAGATTCCATCTTTTTGCAATTTGACCCTTAGCCTTTGCCTTTTGGGCGAGTTCAAACAATTCAGGTCCCAGGGGAGGATCAGTCCTGGCATCTGCATCCTTTACGGTAACATTCACATCGAAGTGGCCGTTCGTTTTTCTCACTCTCTGGGGAGCGACCTAAAATATGATTATTAAATGTCACAAAAATAAACAGACTAGGATACACAGAGCCTCAAGTGAATACGGCGCCAGTGGGTCAGCGGCGATTTAAGAATACTAACCTCAGGCGAAGAAGGCTCGATAATGTCCTCCTCGGCGTCTTCTTCGGGCGAAGACGGAGATATTATAGAAGACTCTTGGGGTGAATCAGATGACGAGTTTGAGGGGGGTGAGAAGTCGCTCGACGCTTGTTCGTCATCTGTAGAGGCAACCTCACTGAATCCAGAGTCATGCGGGGAAAGTTTTAGTTCGGCGCACTTAGTGCTCTTGGGAGGGGGTTTCTTTGACTGTCTTGGGGTACAAGGTGCCGATGGAGTAGCCTTTTTTGGCGGAGGAGTCCGAACGTTGGATGGGGCTGCAGAAGCCCTTGTAGCTAAGCGTCTCGGGTTAGCATTCAACTCACTTTGTAGCCTCCACGCAACTTCCTCGTCGCCCTCGAAGTAACTCATCATTGGGAGCTCTTGCGCCCGCGCAGAACCAAGAGATAAGGAAATAAAGATCACAGATAATGATAGACAAGAGAAAGGGACAGAGGGGGGCAGATATTTGAAGTGGGAGGAAAGTCAAGGTCCAAAGAAATTTATCAGATGTGTCAACACCAGTACGATATGAAATTGGTTATGGCCTCCAATGCAAGGTACCACCATATGGCAAAAGAGTTGGAGAGATTAAAAGATGAGGAGATGAGAGGGCATTTACTTGTATATGGAGGTGTATGTATGAACCACACTCTATATAAGATGAGAGAAGACGGAGAGAGGGGACGGAATGGGGGTGCAAACTGCTCAGAAAGCAGGAAGAGATGAAGGACGAAGGGATGAAAATATGAAGAAGAGAAGAAAGGAACAAAATAGTGGTGAGAAGGTGGGATACACGAGAAATGGACGAGAAGATGGGGGGTGTGCTACGCTCTGTGTGTGAGGCTCTGGGATTAAGGCAGGTACGAGGTACACCGCATCCCGCTTCGGCAGTCCGGTTGTGGTTCTGCCGGTATATCAACCCGTTGAGGGGTTAGCGGGGTGGCGGTCCGTGCCACCCTGGCTAAATTATACGCTCCAGAAGGTTACTCGAATGGAACATACCGGTCGTGCAACCTAGTCCCAAAAGGGATACCCGGTTCTCGATTCATATGAGACTTTTGCCCAAGTGGTATCGAGAATAGAACTGCGCACTTGCTTCATTCTCATCCCGATACCACTCAATGGAAAAAGCGTCGAGCTCAATGTAGATGCAAACTTATACATAAACCAACTTGATGCAAAATGAAAAGAAAACTACAAGAGCAAGGACCGACGACAGGACGCGAACTGGAAAGAATCCGCAAAACAAGGAGAAGCCAACGTACCACTTGTTTCACCCGTCTTTTTCGTAGAGACAACCATTTTCAATCCAGTCTTGGCACCTGGTTTTTGCATCAAGTCCGCAGTAGCAACAACCCGGTCCAAGTAAGAAACCGGTGCCTTGAGTGTCGACCTGTCTCGAAGGCTCTGTACCCCGTGTCAGCGAGAGCCTGATGTCCTGGCAGTAGAATTGATACTTACCACCCCCGACCCAGATATGGCAAATCCCAAATCCTTTTCTGGCTGGAAATCATCTTTCCCGTCCTCTTCTTCCACCTTTTGCTTCCTTCCAGATGCCCGAGTGGCCGCCTTTGGTAGTTTGGGTTTCGCGGGTGGTTTTTTCGTCACCGCTTTTGCACGGGCTGCCGCCTTTTGCAATACATTCTTCTCTTTCGGGGCTTGTGCACGAGATTTATTTAGGGTTTGCTGCTTCTGTTTTTGCAAGGCCCTCAAGGTTGGCTTTTTCTGGCGTGCCGGACGAGACTTGACGGGCGAGACACTTGGCTCCTGCCTGTCGGCCAGCTCTGGTTGGGGTGAATTCAAATTGAGGCCGGCTTCGACGTCAGTGAAGTCCTCCTGGGAGGAGTCGAGATCAGATAGGTCCGAACTACTCTCACCATCCAAATCAATGGCGCTACTCTGCCGAGTACTGGCATCCGCCATATCTTCGACGTTTGTGATAGACTGATTATGAGCTTGTTGATCTTGTTGGCAAGCTGTAGATGTGTCGACTTGAAAAGTTGCAATGGATTTGGAATCAGAAAAGTGGGATGTGCTATTTGACGGGCCGAGTAAAGTGCTGCTCAAAGCAGGTGTTGATGGAAGAAGTATGGAAGATTCGTGTGATTGGAGTAACTTAGACTTGTCTTGCAAGCTATTCGTAGGTTGATGAAAGGAAGGTCGAAGCTTTCGCCGTGGAGTTTGATCTAAAAGAGGTGAGGTGTGTTGTGAATCATCAAGGCTGCTTTGACCGTAGAAGCCGGTAGAGGGTGAAGTCGGTCCAGACCTTTGTGATATAGACGTTGCCGACTGGTTCTGGTCAAGTTCTTCATTGAAAGACTCTGTTACTAGGCCTCTGCGCAAGCCCGAATCCGCTGTGGAAATAAGTGCAGCACCGTTAGCTGCAACGACGCACGTATAACCCTCCTGTGGCTGACCGCCGAGGGTATCGGGGGCGTTTTTAAGGCCGCCAGCTATGTTTCCCGTTGAAGACTGGCAAAAAGAAGCCTTGCTTGGCTGAAGAGTTGAACGCCGAGCAGGTCTAACGTTTGCTTGAATGAAGCCGAGAGAAGAGGTTTCGGCAGAATTATCACTGTCCACAGGGGCCTCTCCTCCCGTTATAACCGGGCCCTCGGGCCTTTCAAGCTCGTCAGCTTCAGAGGCATGAAAAAAAAGTTCCTTGGCTGCACTCGCTGCTGGACTGGACCTGCTCTTTGTTTTGGCACGCTTTGGTGTTCTCTCAACCACAATCACCGGTTCAAACTCATCTGAGATTGCCGGCTTCTCGCTGTTGGCAACTTCCTCGATCATTGGCATATCCGAGTGGAAATTAGAACTTTTCTTTCCCATGGAACGTGTATCCCTTGAGGGTTCTGCTGTGGTGCTTTCAATACCAGCTTGGGGGGCATTCTTTCCCTTCACAGCCTGCTCATTAAGTTTCTGCCCACGCCCAGGCCGTTTAGGGCCACTCATTTGAACCAGTTCGGCGGTAGAGGCCCCACCAGGCGGCTTTCTTCTGCTCGCAGCGTCTTCGATGATATTTTCTGCAGAGATATTGGTGTAGATAGAGGATATCCCTTTCTCTGCTGAACCTTCCAGTGGCCCGTCTTCATAGGCACACCCCTTCACTGCCATGTTTTTGTTCTAGAGCACTCTTCCAGTCCAAACCGGGGGAACGGATCTTGGTATGCCCTTCAACCTACAGTCAGTAAAGAGCATCCCAGGCCAGAAGAAGTTAACAAACCTGTGAAAGCAGAGGCCTGATATTTGGCACTGGGCCAACAACCTGGCAATATTCAAACCTACTATGACATTGATTTCTCTGACAGAGAGGACTGTAACGACAAAGAGGCGATGAAAGCCCTGTATTTGGAGATCTGGTGCCTGGCTATACTGCTTCTATAGTTGACAAGTTGACATGTACCCGAGGAACCACCCTATGTCATACTCCAGGTGGCACCACTACTATGAAATGGAGATTTGGCACATCACACAAGGGAAGTTAAGAGAGTATACAGGGAAAAACAAAGATGGAAGGAACAAAGCCCGACTCTGGGAGGAAAAGTGATAAATATTCTCAGAAGGGAAAGTCTCTCACTGCTCTTGTATACTATATTATGGGATGGACATTCAGCCTCAATAATGGCGTGGTTTGATTCTCAGAAGAGTATCGTAAGTTGTAAACTGGCATGTGGAAACCGGGAGCCGGATAAACCGGGACCGGATAAACCATGCACCGAAGTTAGAGGTTCGCTAGAGGTACGTACTGAGGCAGATGGACAGAGAGCAATTCTCTTCTTACGTCCCTACATTATATCACTTGTGGCCCAAATTATATTGCGTACATGCATATATATATATATATTACCAACAGCTAAGTGTATTTCTACAAATAATATCTTGACGATATATTGTTTTGTTCATACGTTCTCACTGAGCACCTCGGCATGAATTACTCGAGATTTCCTAATCACCGGGTTGCGGCAACCTGAATCGGGTAGCTGAGAATCCTGTGGGGATCCTCTGGGGAACCCCCGAAGAACCCCGCATTCCCCATGCACCTCCACAATATATATATATATACTCTATCCGCTCTATGGCTACTTGATATTTCAGCTTCGTTCTCTTCTTCTTCCACGACATCTGCATATTGTTTCAGCGGTTTCTAGTTGTCCCTGTCTTGCTCTGAAGATCTCTATTCATATCAAAAGACCACCAGCGAGCCCATCGTGTGCCGTGCTACACCGCTGTGTTGCTTTGCGACATTGCCATTTATAAATCACACTTATTATATCTCTTTATCTGCTGCCCAAGATGGTCTTCACAGCGCCGCCAAGCTCCCCGGCAATGGCTGGTATGGCACTCGGAGACTTACGTACCCAGCTTGGTCCAATGGCTAACCCAGGACATGACAGACATCCCTGACACTGTTCCGCTGCCGGATTTCCTGCTAGACAACATGTACCGATCGGTGCCGCATGAACAGGCAAAGAATCCATTCACGTGCGGCTTGTCAGGGAAGACATATACCTCATTGGAGTGGAAAGACAGGGTTGGTTGGCTTGCCAGAGCTCTCCACCAAGAGCTGGGATTTCAGGTCAACCAGGGCACGGAATGGGAGAAAGTTATTGGTATCTATACTTTAAATACTGTACGCTATACACGCCCCTACCCGGACTCGCGTCCCCACAAGCCTTCGGGGGTGATAACTGACCCATGACTCTCTCTAGGTCGATACTATGGCCGTATCATTCGCGGTTCATTACCTTAACGGAGTTGCTTCACCCGCCAACGCAGCATACTCAGCAGCCGAGCTTGCATACCAGTTAAAATCCGCAGGCGCGAAGGCTATTTTTGTGAGCTACCCCACGTCTCGCCCCAATTGGAGCCTCAGGCTGACTCAGGACCTAGACATGCATCCCTCTCCTTGAAAATGCTCTTGAGGCAGCAAAAACTGCTGGCATTCCAGAAAAGCATGTCTATATACTAGACATGCCAGATGTGTTTACTGGTGGCAAGAAGGTACCATTTAAGACTGTAGGGGAGCTCATCGAGCAGGGCAAGCATTTACCAGCAATTGAGCCCTTGAAATGGGCCCAGGGCCAAGGCGAGAGACAAACCGCATTCCTGTGCTATTCCAGTGGAACCTCCGGACTACCAGTAAGTCGCCACCTTCTACTTTACAGCACCCATGCCTAACCAAGCTATAGAAAGGAGTCATGATATCCCACCGGAACTGCATCACGAACATCATCCAAATAACCCTTCACGAGCAATCCGCTCGCGCCGGAAAGGGTCCTAAAGGAGGATCACGCCAAGACGTAGCCCTGGGCCTCCTCCCATTCTCCCACATTTACGGCCTCGTCATCATCTGCCTAACCGGCGCATTCCGCGGCGACGAGACCATCGTGCTCCCCAAGTTCGAACTGACCACCTTCCTCCAAGCCATCCAAGAGTGCGCTACACCCCATCCACCCTGGAATAGAACATAACAGCTTACCCAACCTAGATACAAGATCAGCGTCCTCTTCATCGTCCCCCCCATCGTCATCGGCTTGATCAACGCCCACCAAATCAGCTCCCGCTACGACCTCACCTCTGTGGAGTCAATCTTCACCGGCGCCGCCCCCCTCGGCGAGTCCACCGCCCGCGACCTCGCCAAGCTCCACCCATCCTGGCTTATCCGTCAAGGCTACGGTATGACCGAAACCTGCACGGGAGTATGCCTCACGACAGAAGAGGACGTCTGGTTCGGCTCCTCAGGCCATCTGCTCCCAGGCTTCACGGTCAAGATCGTGCGACCTGACGGCTCCGAGGTCTCCGCGTACAACGAGGAGGGAGAGCTGCTCGTGCAGTCCCACTCCGTTGTGCTGGGATATCTCAACAACCCAGACGCGAACGCGGAGACTTTCCTCCCTGACACGGATGGGAAGGGGCGCTGGATTCGCACGGGGGATGTGGCGATTGTGTCTGTCGCGCCGAGTGGGAATGAGCATATCACTATTACGGAGCGGATTAAGGAGCTCATTAAGGTCAATGTAAGTCCCCTTTATCTGCTGATGTAATCCCCCTTTTTGTCTAACGTCACCAGGGCCATCAAGTCGCCCCCGCTGAGCTGGAGGCGCTTCTCCTCTCGCATCCGTCTGTTGCGGACGCAGCTGTGATTCCTGTGCCGTCCGATCGCGCGGGAGAGGTTCCACGCGCGTATGTGGTTAAGTTGTCGAGGGTGTCGATCGAAGAGAATGATAAGATTGTTAAGCGTGATATTGCGAAGTTTGTGGAGGCGAATAAGAGTCGGTATAAATGGTTGGCCGGGGGCATTGAGTTTATAGATGTGATTCCCAAGAGTCCGAGTGGGAAGATTTTGAGGAGGTTGTTGAGGGATAAGGAGAAGGAGGATAGGAGGAAGGCAGGGGTGAAGTTATAAAGGGTGGGGTTGACATATTGAAACGATGTGAGAGGAGAAGGAATTTACAAATGAATATATAGTAGTTGCACTCACCGTAGGATAATCCGAACAACAAACCAGCGATCTATGCAAATTATATCGTCGATAGTGCGGGTACCCCTCCCACTAAATATGGGTTTTCGAGAATAATTGAGGTTATTAGAGAGGAGGCGGGTGCCACCGCAATCACCGTCGGCGTCGTCCTACCGTCGCCGCCACCCTTCTACCCTCCTGTCGCCGTTTCGATCCTGTCGCAGGTGCCATCCAGTTGCCGTCGCCTCTCTAACACCGTACCTCTCTACCTTGTATTACCTCTGCACCTCATCGTACCCTCTGTTCGGTATAGTTAGGCTTCTCGATATATGGTTCGAGAATCCTACCTCGCAGATTTCACCTGGAAGTTGCCGCTCTGCCTTACGCAAGAGACGGTCCTGCATCATAATAATAAACCGCTGCTGGTCGTCATATTAGCTAGGATTTTGCAATTGAAAATGGTACATCAAGTTTCATGGTAGAGACACTCGACAGCAATAAAGAAGCTTAAAGCGCGATGAGGCGACAACGTGGATGCTCACAATGCATTACAGAACCACCAAAAAGGGGTTCTTTTTAGCTTTGCGGCACCAGAGGAGAGGAAGGAGAGACCAAACGCGCGACACGGATGAGAAGAAGACCAGGTCAAATCCCACTACAGCCAGACTACCGTTGCCAGCAGCTGATCGAGAATCTGCAAGTACCCCATAGAATAGACGGATACTATATCAAGGAGTAGATAGAGAGGTTAGCTTCGAGAATACAACTCTCTTTCCCATATGCACAATGAGAGCTGCCCTGTCACTACCACCGTCATTACACTGCCGTCACCGCTCCGATTCCCACTTCCGTTACCGCCCTATGCTGTCACCGCGATATATTCTCGCCATGGCCGCGCCTAGAAATCGAGCGCCGGACGGAGGTCGCGGTTGTCTCTGCGACACCATAACTCTTTGGGTTTCTGCGAAGACTGATTGCTGTGCCTTCAGCTCGTTCACCGATTTCATGTGAGCCTTTGCCTTCCTTGAACGGGAAGTAGCTCCGCTGTTGAGCATAGGCTTTGCGAAGAACATTCGATATGCCGATACAGCCAGCAGCGACCAACCTGACATTATCAGAGGCAAACAAGGTGCATAACCCTCATCGTCACCTCAAATAGCACCTAGACTGGCGGTGAGGAAGCTCTCACACATCTTGATACCCCCCCACATCACAGAAAAACGTAGCGCATATTTCACACCTCAATTCTCAAGTCTATCTCAATAAACCCCAATACCCACTCCCCAGTTAATCCCCCCTTCCCTCCCATCACCCATCACCCCTCAATCATCCTATCCACACACCACCAAGACCCGCGATCTATACAAAGAGCCTCCCTCCCCCGCGCCTAAACACCAAGGCCCCATCCCGCAGGCAGGCATAGTAAATGAGACCTGACAAAACAAGACAAACCCAAACACCAACCCATGCCGCAGAACAGAATATGATGCAAAAATGCAAAATGCACACGAAGGAATGACGTAGACCCAGTCCAAAAAACACAAACAAGAACAAAAAAACAAAAACAAAACACGCCCTACCCATTTTTGTGGTTCCCGCCCTGTATTTTGAAAAGCCTCCCTGCCAACTTCCGCGTGCCTGCATGCATGCATGTTTCGTTTCGTTTTCTTCAAAGATAAAAAAAATCGTTCTTCACCCATTTTCGCTCAGCATCCTCCCCAATGTTCTGTTCTGTCCCGATCTGTTCTGATTTTTTTTGTGTGTGCGAATTCATTTCCTGTTCTGTTTTCTCTCATGCTGTACTAAAAAACTGGGGGGTATGGAATCGATCCGGAGGCGCCGCTGCCGAACCTCCCCCTTTCCCTTTCCATTTCCCCATAAGCTCCCGTTTATCTCTCAATTCCCAATTCTAGTACAAAGGCGGGTTATCCCATTCCCATTTCCCATTCCCCCAATCCGCGCGGCTCGTGGCGCGCGCGGGTCCGGTCCGACTTCATCTCCTACTCACACAAAAGCGACGGCGGCTCACTGCCCCGCGTCCCTATTCCCCAGCTGGAAAGCCCTCAGCAAGCAGTCCGGGTCTGTCCCATAATATCCAGAGAAAGCCCATGTACATCGCATCCCAACACAAAACACGTCTATAAACTACCCCCCCTTCCTATCGGCCTCGAACCTTGGCGGTGCCTCCGCCTGTGCATTCCCGCCCCTCCCAATCCCGTCCTGACCCCTTCGCTTCCCCTTCTGTATCTGCTGCCATGTCCCTACTCCGCCGCCCTCGCTCTTGGCGCCGCGCGTATGCCCATTCGGCTTCCCAACCCCCTTATTCCCATTCCCGAGCGGCGACGGGTTGTGCCCTGCATTCCCCAATGACCCCATGCTCTCGCGCAGTGGCGACGGTGGCACAAACGCAGACGACGATTCGGGTTTGCGGCTCGCGGTCGGCGAGGGTGAGCGCGTCTCTAAGACGGGGGAGAGATGCGGCGCGTCGCGCAGAGCGTCAGACTTCTGCGGGCCTAGCTCCAATGGCGACATTCCTGTGCCTTGGGACCGGGATGGTCGGTTGCGAACACTCGGCGAGGAAGGTTGAGCAGGGGTTGATGTGCCTGGGGATGGCGCGCCGGTCTGGGTTGCATGGCTGTAACTTTGGGCCGACGATGGCGCAAAGTTGGAAGTAGACGGTGGCCCGAGATGGGTCTCCACGGTAGGTCTTTGCCCTTGTCGAGAAGACGGCGATGGATCTCTGTCGGCCCTATTCCTAGGTGGCACCGACACTGCGAGTCCCGAATTCTGTGGAAGCTGTAGATTCCTACCATCAGCATCTTGAGGCGTCAGATACAACGAATCAACAGAAGCACCTAACGCATCGTGATATTGATCCTCCGAAGAGCTTCCACTAGCCGATGAGGGTGCACCTGACGTGCGCGAATGAGGTATCGAGAAGGATCCATTAACAACCAGAGGTGATAGCTCATTCAGACTCCGGACATTGGTATTCGATATAGCATGGGGAACCCCTCCATACGCAGTAGGAATTGGCCTCGCTCCCGTAGTGTAACCGCGATCCCGCCCAAGTGGAGACGGCGACCTCGAAGTACGGCGCAAGCGCTCGAGGATAGCCTGAGGGAACTGCTCCGTGGAGAGCCTGCGGTGACCTGGCGACGCGGAGACCGTGGAATGGAAATTGGACTCTATGGGGTTCTGGTAAATTATCGACCCGTTCAATCCATAGCCCTTGTAGTCCTTTTCAAATCCGCCAGCTGGCAGTGAATCCGCTCGGCTAACGACCGAGTCGGTGTCAAACCCGGGTCTGCCGTTCTCATTCGTATTTGGCGGATGAGATGTAATGTCACCAGGATGCAACTGTGGATACGATTGCTGTCCTTCCATCCCATAGTGCGTGAGTATGGGCGACAAGGTTGTGCGAGCAGCTGGTGTAGAGTGAGACCTGGCCGAGCTATTCGACGCCGCACCACCGGGTCCTGATCCGCTTGTCACACTTGACCTGTGCAGACTGCGTCGCAATTCTGGCACAGCAGATGGAATTGCGGGGGATGAGGGGTATGTGTTCGGGCCTGGCTGTGGTCCAAATCCGGCGGGGTACTGGAACGAGACAGAGGGGTAGTAGTACAGCGGAGCAGTTAACGGGGGGTTATCGAACGACATCCCACGATTCCTGTCGGCGGCTTGCTGTGACGTAACCGGCGCGTTCGGTTGTAACCTATGCGTTTGAGCAAACGCCTCCATACGCTGTTGGCCCTGCGCATAGTTCTGCTCTTGGCTGTACAGCTGGAGCCTGAGAAGGTTATCTTTTTGTGCCTCCAAAGTCATGTACAACTCATGGAGCTGCAGCTGGGCCTGTTGGTTCTGTATCCATGTTTCGCTGGGCGACAATCCTTGGGGCGTCGCTAACGGAGGGTAGCCGTTGTTGCCATCGTACGTAGCACTTGAAGCTCGACGTCCCCCTTGGCTGTTCCTGTTGTGGTTGGTATTTCGACCACGTCCACCATTACCCCCGCCACGGCCACCACCTCTGGACTGAGACACACTCCGCACAACAACTGGGCGAGAAGCAGTCGGTTTTTCCCATACCCTCTCTTCCTCCTTGGGGAATACGTATTGCTCACAGCACTCATCGAGTTTCGTCTCGGCAATCAGATCAAAGGCTCGCCGTAACTCCAAATGCAGGCCTCGGAATGTGAAGTCATCAGCAGTGTTCCCCAGATTGCGCCCGACGTTGAACGGCTCCTCGACACATAACCTGTTGTTATTTGCCAGGTTCCAGCCCTTTTCTTGTTTCGATATTAGCTTCCCATTTCTGACGGAAAGTACGTGCTTGTCGTAGTCAAGCTCGTGACCATAGAATCGAAAGAATTGAAATAGGAGCTCCCCTAAGCTCTGCTTGCTGGACTTGCCACATTCTTGCAATGCCTCCACATCGTCGGCAAATGCGCTTTCGTGTCCATCAGCTTGGGGCAATCGCTGGTGCTGGCGTTGGTGAAGCACTGGAAGTACAGGTGGATCTTGTAATTGGAGGAAGTTGATAATCATGCATATCCATGTATACGAGCTCAGGGTACCACCATAGGCTAGTTATTGTCAGCAAATAATCTCTCACATGAAGACCAGCAGCTCTTACCCGCATCATTAAGTATCCTCCTCTTGGTCCAGTGTTTTATAATCATCGCAAGAGGCCGTACTCGAGGGTCTACCTGTACGTAGGTCTTGATCATTCGCGTATTTTCCAACGCCAATGTGTTGTTTACGTTCATGTCGCATGCAAGGCCGAGTTCCGGGTCCCAGATCTTCACGATTGGCACCTTTGCTGTCGAGACGCAGTTGACTTTCGTCATTCCATCTGGAAAGATCAGCGGTGTCCCGCTACAGGGGTTGGGCACAACTTACTTCGATACAGTAAATCAGCGAGCATGCAGACTCGTTCGAGCTCCTTCCACTCGGTTGTAATGCAGATGTCAACTATTCCTGTTAGCCCTGCAATATGCTGTGGATTGGCGAATCGTAGACATACCGTCAGATTCGTCGGTGCAAAGAAGATTGCCCGACGACCCAAAGACATGAACTTTTATATCGTGGCCCGGCCACTCCGTATTCAGCAGATGTTCCAACTTTTGTACAAATCGTTGCCTCTTCGCCTCGCTCTCGTCGGTGGGCAGCAGCTCGGCATACAGCTTCTCCATGTCCGCCGTGAGCCTTTTATCTTCCTCTGGTGACAGTTTCGTCTTTATACTCGACTGCTTCGGCTGATCCAACCTCTCGCTACCAAGACTATAGGGCATTCGCCGCCTCGAGTGTGCCATCCCCGTCTCGTGCGTGCATCGCACCCATTTCGAGGGCAGCGAGCGGTATGTGGGGTATGCAGAACTCGTCTCCGAGTAAGCAGATCGTGGGGAGTGGCTCGGTGCTGGTATCGGAGAGGGTTCTCTCGAGGCTGTCGAGAACTTCCGGGCGCGCTGGTGCGGCGTTGTAGGCACAGAGCTCGACTGCTGCGTGAGCGCCGAGTGCTGGTGTTGGGGCTGCGGTCTCGGCAGCTGGTGCTTCAGGGCGTCTGCTTTCTTGGGACCCATGGTGGCGAGGGTGTGTTCTGCTGCTATGAGCGGGCGCTCGCCGTTTCCAGTAGTACTTGGTTTCTTATTCCCATGACCGAGTCTCGAGGTGCTTCGTCTTCGTTGCCTGTTTTCGTAGCCAGACGTGCCGGAACGCGGCACGGCCTGGATGTGCTGTGTGGACAGCAGGGGGGGCAGAGGTGAGGAATGCACCCTCGTGGCACGGCCAGACGTGATGAGCTTGTTGTATTGTGCGAGCTGTGCCTGGTACGACGACGTCTGTTGTGGGAGAAGGTCGGGGAAAGTTTCGATTGTTGTCGAGAGTTGTGGAGACGGCTGGATCAGAGTCGCAGGAGGGAGAGGTGGTGCAGCGGAGATTGCCAGAGTGTTTCGCCGGACAAGCCTTGACCACTGCGAAGAATGATATTGATGTTGAGATTGGCCCTTGTTGGACTGACCCTCCATCAAATTGGAATTCCCCCTGGGCAGAGTATTGAGGCTGCCGTGGAGAAAAGACCTCGTTCACAGAGTTGGGATTTCTGCCAGGTCCAGGATTCGAGATGAGGATCGGGATGCGGGACTGGGGGGTATTGGGTGGAGGGAGGGACGACAAAAAGGGTACGCGACCAGCGGCAAAAAGGCCTTAAAGGGTGACTGAGGACGTGAAGTGCAGTCAAGCCAGATTCGTGAATTATCGGAGGAGCTAGTTTAATTGTCGACGGTGGTGTACTGTGCAGTAGTCGGGGGGAGTAGTCGGGGAGTAGTCGAGAGTAGTCGAGGGTAGTCGAGAGTAGTCGAGAGTAGAGTGGTCTGGCGTGGATTGATTGCAGGAAGCCGGGGCTGAATACGGGACGATCAACAAAGTGGCCCTTCTAGGAAAGAGAGAGGCACAAAAAAAGGGTGGGTAGTGGTAGTGGAGGTAGGTAGGTGGTACTGTACAGTGGTTGGTAGGGTAGAGTAAGGAAGAAAGTTCCCTTTTCCCTTGTCCGTTCTCGTCTCCCTTGTGCGCCTCTGGCAGCTGTTGAGGCGCGCTTTTTTGAGTGGATCGGCGAAGGAAATATTATTGTTTTTGGGGGTATATTTCGGGGCAGTAGAGAGAGAAAGGAGGGAGGTAGGTAGTCAACGAGCAGGAGGAATCAATCAATCAATGAGTATATCCTGACGCCGACGCAACTATAGAAGCATAGTAGAGGAGACCAGAATATAGTGTGAGGTATATTAGTGTGAGGTGGAAGTGTGAGGTGGAGGTGGAAGTGGAAGTGGACAAGGGACGACGGGCGAGCTTTCCCTTTGTTCGAGTCGTCGCGATCGTCCTGTGTGGAATTAGCGGTGGTAGGTAGTGGTAGTGGTGGTAGTGGGTGGCATTGGTTAGTGTCGTTAGTAAAGTACAAGTAGTGCAGTAGTGTTTAGTATGGGTACAGAAGTCACTTTTTAGAGTCGGGGAGTCGGAAGAAGAGGCTACGACTACTGTACTCTGACCACTACCACTACCACCACCACTACTACTACTACTAAACTCTACTACTACTAAACCTCTACCACTATCACTACAACTACTAAACTCTACTACTGCTAAACTCTTCCCAATGCCACACATACAATACTTCCACTTCACTCCTACTGTGCTCTATTCTATTCATCTACTCATCTTTGCATAATCTATTCATAGCAGTAATATGCATGATGGTAGAGGCTGCTATAGTCTATCGTGGTATCTATCGTAGCACTTTCCTTTCCTACCTAAACATAGGTATGCCTGAGTCGCGCTGTGTAAGGTGATGCAGGTGTGGAGTGCAGCATACCTACAGCATACCTACAGCATGCTCATATCTGGAACAGAACTGGAACACAGCTGAAAAGTATACAGCTGGAGTGAGTGCTGTCAATCGAGTCTGTCAATTCCTGTGCTGTGCTGTGCCGTGCCGCGTTGTAATATGAGCTGTTCTGCAGTTCATGTGCATATCTGACTCGTTATTATCGATTGATATATTGTTGGCGCTTGTTTGGCGCTGTACTTGTACGGAGGGAGTATGCTGAGTTTATTCCTCCTTTTATTCCTTATTCCTTACTTGTTTCATAATTGATTCATACTGTTTTTGTGCTCTACTACTACTCTAACTATATACTATATCACTCCTATTCAGACCGCCGAAACAGATGGCAGGCTGGTCCGTCAGGTACCACCAGCGGCAAAGGTACTTCGGGGTCCAGCATCGTCCCTCGCATTCTTGCCCAGATTTGTGTGGGTGGACTGGGTGGACCCTTCCTTCACTAGATGTACCTTATTTTTATCCATATCCACTATCCCACCCTGCCGCCCCTTCCACCCCTTCTTCCACTCCTTCCACCCCTTCTTTCATTTCACACCACACCACACCATACCAACACCACAATAATATACGACAACATACGACAATATACTACCACCACCACACCACCACACAACCAAATTACCTATAAATTGTCCACATTAATTCCCCCTTAGTTCTTTATTCACCCTTGATTATGTCTATTCTTGTTAACACACACCCCCCTCATGATCATCACTTCTCTTTCAAACATCAAATTCACCCTCATGCGTCAATCAGGCCACCCACCATCCACCACCCTCTGCGGCTGGCCCTTACCTCCGGGTCGTCCTCTCTCCTGACTCCTGCTTTCATTCACGTCCCCCACAGCTCTTTGTAATCCAGACGACATATATCCTCCTCCGCCCATCCCATCTACTCGCCGCCCGGACTAAGCCATCAATCATGTGCCTGCCCTCCTTCCCAGCAAGGCACAGCTTCCCTTTCCTTTTTCCTTATTGCCCACTCGCAGCACTAGCTCCCCCATCCCCCCATCCCTTCTGGACCCTTTTTCCCAGAACTGCCTGAAGGGAGAATCGAGCTGTCAACTAATCGCGGCGAAATCGCTCACTTATCAATCAGCCTGAACCTACATCTCCCCCACACCCGCATTCCTGCCGCGCCGCACGCACACGACGGAGGGAGCGAATGGAGAAGCGGGAAGTGCTCCACAGGAGGCCTTTGCAGTTTTCAACTTCCAGGAAGGCGAGCGAGGCCTTGATCGATGTTGACGTGAAAGGAATGCCCCTGGCTCGCGGGGCCAGCGAATCAACAGCCAGCCGCCTTAGACATGTCCTCAAGCGCCAGGTCTCAATGGACAGAGAGCGTATGTCAGACCTGAGAAAGCTGAGCGAGCTGAACGAGCTCATCACTGATCAAGACCATCTCCTCTGCCACAGCAAAGACGGACCTTCAACCCATCCATATTACTGCATCCGCATCCGCATCCGCATCACCCAACAACACCACACGTGGCCTCAGCATCGCATCGACGCAGTTACTCTATATCCCTCTCCCTGGTTGGTATCTCCCCCTCCTTGGCGTCCAACCCCCGTCCAACCCCCCGTCCCTCCCGCTGTCTCTCCGCAACCAGCTGGCACGAACCATCCCTTACCTCATCCGTACGACAGATCCTCCGCCGTCGCCCTCGCAGGTTATACCCCAAATCCTCGCCTGGCGCACAGTATCCCTCTCCTCGTCCTATCCCGCCCTAGACTCACACGCGCCTCAAGATCCTCCCGCCTCTCATCCCAAGTCCCATACTCTCCAGACTAAACACCGCACCACCTCCCACAGCGTAAGCACACACACAACATAAGCACCCCGCGCCAGCCACCGTCGTCAATCTCATCTCATCTCATCGCATCACATCGCACGGCCCCAACACACACAGCCACCACGCTGCACCCGCCCCATAAGCCACTCCTCGCCCCCAAACCGGCCCTCGCGATCCCCGCACCGATCCCAGGTCCTGACGGCAGTGGCGCAGGCTAGGCTAGTTTGATGGCATCTCTTAACTTGCACCTCGCTTTTGCACATCCTCTCTCAGTTATCATCCCTCAATCCCTCCTCCGTTCTCGACTTCCCCTTCCCTTTCCTTGCCTTGCCTTCTTTATAGCTCCTTCATTCATACCGAGGATGTAATACGAGCTTCACCTCCTGTGCTGTACCCTGAGGCTCCTACGCACTTAGCTATACGAGATTCCCCACACCCACCGGGTCGCTGCATTGCTTTTTATCCCCGTTTTCTCTTCGGCGCCGAGCTCATCCGCTCGGGTCGCTCTCGTACTCTATACGTACGTATGGGAGGATGGGATGCAAGGGGGTAGTATGTATGGGTTTGTTGGTTGGGATGGAATATCACGTGTTTCTTGTTACAACCGTAGGCACGTGATGTATCATTGCTTTATACTGGTATACTAGTGCTGTGATCCACACCTAGTTGATTTTATTTTTGTACTCCACACAAAATCTACATAAAATACATATGCACTGCACACTGCACAATGCACCAAACCCAAATAATCCACGTGATCTGCACCCGGCTTCGCGGCACGGCACCTACGACCCGCCGCCGCCGAAAAAGCCCGATGGATGCCTGCTTCCTTGCCTTGGTTGGTGGGTGATGCATGCTAGGCGGATGATACTAGAAGCTAGGTGATCCGAGATGTGATGTGCAGTACACCGCGCTGGACCGTACGTCGCTGCACATCGGTGCACGCACGACGCTAGCACGGGTCCGGATGCGCGGGAGGCCGGCACTCGCGAGGGGAACGGGGGGGGGG
>JPKE01002828.1:0-24075 GCA_000750995.1 Pseudogymnoascus sp. VKM F-4520 (FW-2644) | reverse complement strand
GGGTGTTTTGGTTATTCACTCGCTTGGGTTATCCACTCGCTTGTGAAATACGTTACCTTGATCTTACGGTTAGGCCGGAACACCTACAACGTAGCGCGAATTGGTAGCTGGGGGTCTACCCCGCATTTGGCTACCGATATTGTTCCAGTAAGACCGCGGTCCCAGAGATTTTTTGTGATGCCATTACACAGTATGAGTGAGGATAGGATGAGGACAGGATGCGGAGAGCTGGGAGTAGGACATAAATAGTTGGCGATGTTCAGATACGAACATGAAGTAGGCACCTTTATGCTTTAAATAACAGACTTGTACTATCCATCTTTACTTCCTGCCTGGTGGCTTTCGCTACTTTGTTTTTCTACAAATGGTACCGGGCCGCGGTTATCTATAATTTTGGGGAACTGAGTAGCTCGAGTTATGTCCGCCGCAAAATTCCTTTAAATATATTCTGCGATAGCCATCGTAGTTAACATCTGTTTAGAACACCTCTTTACAATTCGAAGAATATAATCATGGCATTAATTACGGCAGCGGCGGCTACAGCAACATGGATGTACCTCGATGCGAAATACTCAATCCGAAGCGATGTTGCTCAAATTTGCGGAGCGCGTAGCGTTCCCAAATACGTTCAGCAACTATATAAGATCCATGGCGAGCATGATTGGTCGTTTTACCACGTCCTCCATAAAACACATGGCCTCAATGACAATACCGAAGCATTTGTGTTCGAGTCGCGGAGTTGGACATATGGGCAGCTTCGAGGGGAGATAGGACGACTGGCTGAGACCTTTCAGCGCATGGGAATCACCAATAGAACTGTTGTTGGCATGTTTGTCAATAACTCGCCGGAATTTATGTTTGCCTGGTGGGCGCTGTATAAGCTCGGAGCCATCCCTGCGCCCATAAACACTGCTATTACGGGCGAGCATATTAGGCATTGCCTGAGAATCAGTGAAGCTGAGTTCTTGATTTCGACTTATGAACTTTATAGCATCGTGGCGAAGACGTTATTTTCCGATGACAGAGAAGGAGTCCGCTCAAAGTCCCCACACTCTCTTCATCCTGCAGTCCCTCTTCTCCACGCAATGGTTCTTTACGACTGTGATACGTACCCAGCCACGGAGTGTGAGCCTTTAGTGGAAAGTGTAGTCCTCATCAGACACAACGATCTTCCACCAGTAACTCCGGAGATGGGCGATTTTCCCAAGGCATCTAGACCACGTGTTGCTCTTGGTGATACCGGTCAATATCTTTTCACGTCAGGCACCACTGGCCTACCAAAAGCTACTACCTGGCCCTCAGGATATAGTATTGTGGGAACTTGCCCTGGCCGTTTTCCAGGCATGAACGACAAATATCGACGGTTCTATATCTGCTTGCCCATGTTCCACGGGACAGCAACGTGAATCCCCCATCATCTAGGAAGTATCATATGACTGATTTCGGTACTAGGTTTGCAGCTTTACCAAATACCCTGTCGTCATCTGGCACCATCATTCTTGCCCGACGCTTTTCTCGCCGCCAATTCTGGGATGACTGCCGTCAATCCAATGCGAACGCCGTGCTATACATTGGAGAGATGCTTCGTTATCTTGTTCAAGCTCCACCAGATCCCAAGTTTTCAGATGAGAAGAAAATGCACAATATTGACCTCGCTTTTGGCCTTGGATTGGCACCGACGGTTTGGCGCCAGTTTAGAGAACGATTCGGCGTGCCATGGATCGTTGAGTATTATTCTGCCAGTGAGTCAACGGTATCGTTGGTAAATAGCAATTACAACGACTATGGGCTAGGAAAGGTTGCACACTGGGGTCCGCTTATGCGGAGCAAATGGTTTGGGCAGAACAGCTTCTTCATCGTAAGAACGGATATCGATACCGGAGAAGTGATTAGATCACCAGACACGGGGTTTTGCATCAGGGCCGCAATTGGTGAAATCGGTGAGTCTATTGTTAGGATTGCCCCTCCTGTTCAGAGAAGGCATGACTACGTTGGAGAAGGAGGGATTGAGGCTACAAAGAAGAAGGTGTTAAACAATGTCTTCGAGAAAGGCGACGAATTCTTCAGATTGGGAGATGCTCTCATGATGGTATGTCAATTCCCCTTTTAAGACTTACCAAGGTTATGTTTCTCTCGAGTTCTGATACAGACCCTTTAATTTAGGACTCTGACGGATTCATATCGTTCCACGACCGTCTGGGTGACACCTATAGATCAAAGGGTCATAATGTATCTACTACCGAGGTCGAGGGTTCGTTCAGTAAGCATCCTATGGTTGCCTCGGTCAACGTTTACGGAATACCAATGAACCATCACGGGTATGATGGTCAATTAGGCTGTGCAGCAGTCACATTCCGCAGTGATGCGTCGGGCGGCGAGAAAGAAATCGTTCAACAATTAGAAAAGTCGCTCTTGACCTCGAAGGGTGCATTGCCGGCTTATACTGTGCCCCGATTTCTGAGAGTTCTCGTGGACACCGAAGGTACCAGTCAGATTGGTATGAGCGGTGGTGATACGGGCAAGGAACGGGTGTCGATGATAATGAAGAAACTGAAGACTGGGCTCCGAAAAGAAGGTCAGTCCTCATGGTTGCTGCTTTCGATATACTTGCTGATTATGGCATTGTAATTATAGGCTTTTCTATTCCTCCAGGTTGTAAAGACAGGTTATATTGGATTGAGAGAGAAGGAGCGGGTTTTGTGCCTTTCACAAAGGAGGCAGAGCAGTTGCTTCTGTCGGGGAAGGCTCGCCTTTAGTTTACGATTGAGTGTACTATTTGTCGGCCATATTGAGCAGCTACAGCATTTTGAAATACCCCGCCAGAGATATAGAATAAATATCATTAGAATCTCGTCAAGGAATCATAAGTTAAGATAGAAAAACATTGCTCATTATCATTCTTTAAACTCCCAATCAAACAGTCCCATGCAATATAACACTATATTTCAAACGAGGTATCAGCAAACCTGAGGTCTGCAGGTTGATCCAATTCAGTAACCCCGTCGAAGTCGAGCATGTATATGTCGCCAAAAAAGTCCATATCCTGCGTGTCATTCAAGCATGACTGCCCAAAAAGCTCATCCCTCATACCCCAAGATGGGGAGGCAGGTAATAGATTTGAGGGCGTGGAAGCGGGTATGATTGGAAATAGTTTTTGCAATTCTTCTTCTCGCGGCGGCGTATCTGTCGGTGGCATATTCTTGGTCTCAGGCTCGAGGATGGATATACCAGCTGAGCGAGCGGCGGCTCGAAGGAATTGCAGAGCGCTGACAGCGGTGCCGTAGGCTTCTTGAAGGACTTGGAGAAACTTCATGTTTTGCTGGATTCCATCGGGCACAACTGGTGGCGGGGGGGTTGATTTGAGGTCTAACACATGGACTACGGCAGCTGCTACAACGGTGCCCACTGCTGTAGTTGATGAATATGGAAGCAGACCAAGTTCATAAAGGTTCTGGTTAACGCGAGTAATCTCTAAAGAGGCTTCACGGACAATGCTCTGAGGGGTTTGCTGTTGGCCCTGAGAATATTCCCAAGACAAGCCGCTATTTAGTGTTTTATGTCCATGTAAGACAGCGATAGCCCCGTAGTACAGAATGTAAATGTTAGCCTTAGCCATAATGAGGCATCGGTCTGCAATATCGTACTTTTCTTTCGATACATTCTCGTATTGCAAATCTTTTGGCGTTGTCATAAGCCATTGTTCGATATTTTTTGCGCAGCTGTCTATATCTGTATATGCAGCCTGGCTGTATATCCCGTTATATATATCCTGGGAGTTACCGTCAACTTTCCGGCGATTGGCAAAGATTGAGGAAACAATGTGACAAATACAAACGCATAGTTTTGTATGTTCTATGCATAGAAGTGCCAGTTCCTTTTGTCGTGCTACATCTCCCGAATAAGTGCATTCTAAATATAAAGCACCATCCGGTAGGGCGCCAATATCAAAGTCATCCAAGGTAAGCATCGGAACGTTATAGTAGGTCAGTCTCGATGGACGTCCTAATGCCAGTGCAAGCTTCTGTTCACGGCAAAAACTAGTCCACCACAAACGCCTCCATATTCGTATCTTGTCTTTCCCAATCTTGGATTCGACTGGGTTAAGATGTAGGCCAATAGTATGTCCTAATGAAATTGCTGTGCCGCTCCAGAACCAGGGATCCTTTTTCTCATCTACTCCAGGGTACCAGTTACTCAAAAGTAAAGCTGCTTGAATCGAAATGAATCTATCCGGCTCGATGTCGAAATCATAAAGAAGCTGCAAGGGGTTTTTAGACTATATTTGATATCAACAGTGTTGGAGTCGCATACCTTTGCCCTTATGAAGAATGACATGCGAGCTGCCCGCTTGGAGGGATATCCAGCGCGTATAACATGGTCGTTTTCAACAAACGCCAATGCAGCGCACATGACAGCATTAAAAAGCAGCAGACTTATCGTACCGCATTTGTCATTTCCACGTTGTGTAATCGTCAACAAGTTGTGCAGATCTAGTAAGGGGAATAATGGATGCAGCAACTCGAGATATCGTGAAGCACAGATATGTCGGAACTCAGCACTAGGGACGGATAAAGCACCTTTGATAGAAAGAAACTGTAGAACTGTCTTGTCTAAGCGGGTTGGTAGTGGCGTTATATAGGGAGGCAGGCAAGGAATGGCCATGATATCTTCCCCTACTCTGCCCTGAGTAATGGGCGCGCAATCGAAATAGCTCTGGCAGTAGAGATAATCCGATGAATTCGGACTAATAGCAGAAGCTGTAGGTGCATCCTGCTCACAAGAAGTTTCTCCAATTGTTGTTGCGGCAAGTCCGTCATTTTGATATTGAGGCGAGGATTGGTTGCCGGACAATGTGTACTGGGACCAGCCCAGCTCGTTATGATCAAAGCTGGCAACACTTATAGGAGAAGTGGTCGATAGAGTTTGCTCACAGGGCGTATGCCCATTCGTCGTTCCAGCAGGTTTTTTGTTCTGGTGTTGAGATGAAGATCTGTTACCAGACAACGTGTACTCAGACCAGTCCAGGCCATTATGTCTGAAGTTGACCGCAGACAGTTCGTTGACAGTCGGGGGGATTCGTACAGGACGTGATACTCTGGAGAGAATTGAGTATGACATATCAATCTGGCCCGGGACATACTGACCGATGTCTTCTATTCCTAACAGTAACACACTTGACAGAATCCAAACGGCAATTGGTACATGGTGGTCCGCTTTCGACTACATTACAACGGACTTTCCTTGATCGACACGAGCTGCAGGCCCTCGCCGCACGACGCTTGACCCTATTACCAGTCGCAGCTTGGTTCTCCATTGTAACTGCCGCTCTCGCAAGAAAGCAAAACTTTTATATAGATGGAGAAATCCGCTGAAGGGAGATATTTACGGGGACAAAGACCCGGGCTTATCGGATTCTTGGAACTGCGCAATCGGGGGGTGAGGGGTAATTGGTAAGGGTGAGCCCATGGGCGGGGGGGGTGTGTGTAGGAAGCTTGCTGCAAGCAAGTCAATGGTTTGGGTGTAAAATTCTACTTAACCCGGGTCTTAGGCCACTTTGATGTCTGTTCGTGAGGGGAAGTGTGGGGCAGCTCCTTCCACGCTACGTAGGACATCCTTCCGACTTCCACCGCTCAATTTCGTCATATCAACGGCTTCATAAAATGTATATTACAATGTATATATCACCAAAACACGCTATTAAACTCGCGATGTTCCATTGGTCTCCAGTATTCTTACTGTTCTGTGTACGCTGTCTGTTACAAAAACACGGAGAATCCGTGGAGAATCTGGGGAGAGTGCGGGGTAGTGGGGCAGTGGGGCATAGGTTTTACCTATTCAAGATAAGTTTAGATAGCCTCGGTTTTCTATTGTTCGGCAATGTTACTGGATCTTCAATGTCACAGCTTAAAGTAGTCGAATATGGAGTATGTCGTTAATATAAAGAAGGTTTCCAGTGACTATGTCGGGGCACATCAACTCCACATTTAGCAGGGAAGCTTCTTCGAATCAAAATGGCAGCCAATACCAATTCAACGGACAAGGGAATCGATGTGGTAGCACATCATGATGAAGAGAGCGCCGATTCAGAGTTTCGACAAGAGAAACCATCATCGCAGGGTTCTGAAGTAGAAACAATTGATCATCCACGTTTGAAAAGCATCAAAAGAAAGGTAGATCTTCGGATCTGTCTTGTTCTTGGATGTCTATACACGATATCTCTCTTAGATCGTGTCAATTTACCAGCGAGTCTCTCTGTTACTTTAGCTAATTTATCATCCATATGGAACTAACGAAAAATATAGAATGCGTACGTTAACATAACTTTATGGTATTCTTGCCCTCACTATATTCGAGACTAATAATCTGAATAGGGTAGTCGCTGGGATGGCTAAAGACCTCAAATTAGTTGGTAACCAATATGTGAGAGATACACCCTTTCTAACTAAATTGACTTTGCTGATACCTCCAACTGTCCCTGCTTGTCTTGGTCTTTTTCCCTTTCTATATTTCCCTCCAAGCCCCCATGACTGTCGTTGCCAAGAAGCTCGGCCCCCGCAACTTTTTAACTGGCATTGTTGTTAGTTGGGGTCTCGTTATGGTAGGACACGGACTTGTCCCAAATTGGAGGGTGATGCTTGCCCTCAGATGCTTGCTTGGTATATTTGAAGCTGGCTTTTTCTCTACTTGTGTGTATCTTCTGAGCACCTGGTATGTCCGAAGTAGGTCTTGATCAACACTCTTACTCCCTGCATATCTACTAAAGGCTCTAAACAGGGGAGGTTGCCAAAAGAAACGCTGCTTTTTATCTTCTTGGATCTTTCTTTGCTGGGTTTGGTGGCATTCTAGCGTACGGAGTCTCGAAGATGGACGGAATCGCAGGAAAAGAGGGATGGAGATGGATTTTTATCATCGAAGGAGTTATTACAGTCGCAATGGGTGAGAATTTTTCTTTGTTTTCTTGCAGCAAACATGCTAATAACCACCCACCATAGGTTTAATTGCGTTCTTTTTCTTAGTCGACTTCCCAGAAAAAGCTATGAATTCATGGAGGTTTCTTAACGAAGATGACCTAAAGATCATCGTGGATCGTGTGGAGCGGGATCGAAGCGATGTTGTTGCGCCTCCATTTAAACTCGGCGAGTATCTTAGAAACGGACTGGACTGGAAGGTCTACTTTTTCGCAGCAAACTTCGGCCTTTCTTCGGTGGTCACTTACGCTGCTGCCTACTTCCTCCCAATCGTTCTTCGTGACGGGCTTCATTTTTCCGTCGCTGCTGCACAGTGTCTTAGTACACCAGTAAGTAACAGGAGCATATCTCACCATTTAATTCATTTCTAACGCTGCCCTTCAAGTGTTACGTTTTCGCCAGTATTCTTGGGTATTCACAGGGTTACTGGTCCGACAAGATTAATATGCGCACGCCATTCATCTTGTTCAACTGCCTCATCGAGGTCATTGGCGTAGCCGTCCTCGGCTTCGCAACGCAAAACCCAGCTCGGTACTTTGGAGCCTTCCTAATCATTGGTGGCGCCAACGCAAACATCGCTTTGGTTCTCACATATCAAGCAAATAATATTGTGGGTCAATGGCGACGAGCTTTCTGCTCCGCAACTATTGTTGGAGCAGGTGGTATGGGAGGTATAATCGGATCCCTAACATTTAGAAGTCAGGATGCACCAGATTACAGGTTAGTTTTTCCACTCTTAAGCAGATAGCAGTCAATGACGGAGTCTGAATCTGATCTTTTCAATGCACAGACCGGGCCTATATACTTGCCTCGTGGCGGCTATAATGGTAGCGCTCTCTGTTACAACTACAACAACTCACTTCTACTTTAAGAATAAAAAGCAAGCTAAGGGACTGATTGTCCTCGAAGGGTTGGAAGGGTTTAGGTATACATATTAATCACTAGGTATTACTCTTTAGCATGGAACTTGAATTTTTGTTGGAGGATAATACTGCTGGTATATTGAATACCTATTGCATTCGAGTGAGAATTATGCTAAGTATAGATGAGAAAACTGAGTTTCAAATCCGAATTTTAAACAATATCTATTCTGAAGTTGCCTCGGATCTTAAGAGTTGGAATGGGCCGAATTAAAGCTGTGACAATCTCTTGATAAGCGTGTTATGGAATTCACGAGCCATTTTTGAGTCTGAAGATGGCTATGGACGCCCTGGCCCTTAAACTCGGCCAGGGCATGAGCTGTGATTTCAGAACACAAAATCTCTGGCTCAACAACTCTCTGCAGCAGAGTAAGGTATTTGCTTTTATCTATGGTCCAAAGACTCGGCGAGTTGGATCTCGGAAATTTAAACTTCCGAAAGTAAGAGTCTCAACCTGTCATTTAAGCTATTCAGTGGCAATTGATTCAAATAATAACTCTATAAAACAATATATTGAAGTCAACTACTTTATAATGCATCTACTCTCTATATTAGTAAAACGTTGGCGTAATCTTGCAATTCGCTCTATCTATGAGTCGTATGGGTAAAAGCACTTCATATCTGCATCTGATTAGCAAATCATATCTTCACCGCAAGGAACACTTACACATGCTTAACCCAACCACTTGTAATCCGCCTCGTCAGTGCTGGATCCACTATTTCTTCAGCTCCGAACGCATTTGCCGTCCGTACTGGATTCATCAGTCGTCGATACTCCTCATCGAGCTCCTTATACCTCTTCTCCCTTGCCTCTATTCCGCTTTCGTTTTCAATTTTCTTCAGCTCCGCTGCATGCCCAACTTCAAGGCCGCCTTCTAAGGGCAAACTTCCCCACTCACCACTTGGCCATGCAATCCGCACCCGTGGATCTCGACAGTCGAGCATAATACCTCCTGCTACACCATAAGCCCTCCTAGTAACCACTGAAAACACCGGCATTGTGGTGCTAAAATATGTAGTGCCAAGCGCAACACCATGTCTCATCGTCGCTGTGCGCTCTGCTACTGTACCAATTGCATAGCCTGGCACATCAACGAACTGCACAAGAGGGATGTTGAAAGTATCCAAGAACTTCAAATGCCGCGTTAATTTTTGGCTACCTGCTGCATCAAGTGCTCCAGCGTTAACTTCGCAGTTTAAGCTGATAATTCCCACCGGTCGTCCATCAAGGCGTCCAAGACCAGTAATAGCAGTTGTACCCCAGAGAGCACCGATCTCAAACCAACTTCCAGCATCGACTACAGTTTCGATAATGGCCCGGGGATTATACATTCTCTCCTTCTTCCGGGGGATAATGGTCCTCAAGTTCTGACAGTCGCGTTCAACTCGATCCTCACTCTTAATTACTGGCGGCAGCGCTAACCCATGGTTAGGCAGATAGCTCAACACAGTGCGCAACTGCTCGAAGCAGCCCTCTTCATCTGGCGCTAGGTTGTCAATCGTCCCGTTCGTACAATGCATCCCTGGGCCGCCAAGATCTGTAAAGGACAACCCTTCCTCAAAGGTTGCGTTAGCCACAACCTTAGGGCCAGCATTAAAGAGAGATCCAATATCCGCTGCCATAACTGAGAAGTGACATGCAACAACCCTTGCTGCGCCAAGCCCAATGGCCGGACCTACAACAGCGCCTAGGTTCGGAATCCCAAGTTCTAGCTGTTTGGCTACCTCTTTAAAGGATGGCACTCCCGGAATATAACTATATCCCAACGTCTTAATCGTCGTCACGCTCCCGCCGCCAGACGACCCATCTACAAGCTTGATGATAGGGAGTCTTAGTTCAATCGCCAGCTTCTCCATGTAAATCGTCTTCTGCATCAACGCGCCATCTGCGTGCCCTGCGCGAATTGAGAAATCATCCGCGGTAAACACCACTTTTCGTCTTCGCAGCTCTCCAAAGCCTTGCACATTGTTGCTCGGAACAAAGGATATAGGTTCCTCTTTTATTCCGCTGAGCTTTTTCCACTGGACAGTTCCAGCGACGGAGCCTACTTCATGGACAGTCCCAGGGTCGAAGAGACGATTGACCCGCTCGCGGACCCAAAGTTTTCCAGCGGCTTTTTGGCGAGAATAACCGGCGTGGTTAGGATCTGGTGTTAAGGCGAACTTTTGGAGCGCTGATATTTGCGACAGGATGTCCGAGTAGTCTGGTGGAAGAGCAGCAACAGATTTTTGGCGGCGTTTGCGGGACGTATTTTCTGAGGGGCTGATGTGGTTTGTGACTTGTGAGAGGCGGTCCTTCGGGCTAGAGCTTGAGGAAGCACGTTTACCGCCTTGAGGGCTCATGGTTTATAATCTCAAATGTAATAAGAGGTATGCGGTTGTGTTGTGAGACGTCAACTGTTCCAATTGATTTTGGCGTGGCAACAAACAGCTCTCTATCGAAAGCTAGAATTGAATGTTACTAGTGATAGTTACTCTAATATCTCCTAATATTACAACCAAATAAATGGGATAATTAACTTAAAGGGGGAAGTTACGTCGTTCTAGGGGAAAATAGATTACCGTCGGTACGAGGTACCGAACCCGAGGCTCGGGGGTGGCTGGTCTCACCTACATTTTAGGTTTGCGGGGTACTATAACGAGGCTGCGATGATATTGTTTGCCGTTGATGGGCCACGCAATTGTGTGAGTAGTAGATAACATTATAAATATCTCATTATAAATATCTCTTTTTTACCCCTAATCTTATTTTATTACGTGGAAAGAACTACTTGCAATATGGAAGCATCACGACCGCCATTTCGGCCCATTAGGCGACTTCTCATAGCGAATAGGCAAGTCAACGTTGTCAGCAACACTATTAATCCAAGCCATTGACCATTTGTAGAGGCGAAATCGCAATCCGTATCCTTTCCGCAGCACGCGAACTCAATATTGAAACCTACACCCTTTACTCCCCTGGCGACACATCTCACAGCCGGCACTCCACCTACTCCCTCCCTATTCCGTCTGCCTCCACCTACCTCGACATTCCAGCCCTCATCACACTCGTCAAAGCCAACAACATAGATGCCATCCACCCGGGCTATGGCTTCCTGTCAGAATCCGCAGAATTCGCTCACCGGTTATGGACTGAGGCAAATGCAGTTGTGATCGGGCCAGGATGGGAAACCCTTGCAAGAACTGGCGATAAACTCGCCGCGCGCCAATTAGCAGAGGAATCTGCTGTTCCCGTGCTCCCTGGTATACACACACCGACAAATAATATAGAAGATCTAAGAAGCTTTGCAAAGCAAGTCGGGTGGCCGATCATCGTTAAAGCAGTCGATGGGGGCGGAGGCCGAGGAATCCGCATTGTGAGGGAGGAAGTTGGTCTAGCAGATCTGATGGAGAGGGCAATGAGAGAGAGTCCACAGGGATTAGTGTTTGGTGAGAAAGCAGCTATTGACGGCTTTAGGCATGTAGAAGTGCAGATTGTGGGAGACGGGCACGGAAATGTACGACACTTGTGGGAGAGAGAATGTTCGGTGCAGAGGCGGTTCCAGAAGGTTGTCGAATTTGCACCAAGCTCTATTAGGAACCGAGAGGTAGTGGGTATAGTCATCGATGCCGCAATGCGGATGGCAAAGAGAGTGGATTATCTCTCGCTCGGAACGTTTGAGTTCCTTGTCCACAGCTCGAAACCCGAATTCTACTTTTTGGAAGTCAATCCGAGACTCCAGGTTGAGCATACCATTACAGAGTCACTGTGTCCTGGCCTTGATCTCGTCAAAGTCCAACTCCAGGTCGCGATGGGAGAGTCACTAGAGAAGCTACTGTCGCACATTCCACAGGATCCTCGCACCCCACCTGCCCTCAACTCGATGCAGCTCCGCATCACCTCTGAAGACGCCTCAGCCGATTGGTCGCTGAGCATTGGAAAGATCTCATCTTTCACTTTACCAGCAGGAAATGGCGTCAGAGTCGACACTCATATTGTGCCTGGTCTAGTTGTTAAGACGGATTTTGACAGCCTATTAGCGAAGGTTATTGTCACGACCTCCGGTTGGAAGGATATGATAGCAAAGGCCAAACGAGCCTTAGAAGACACTAATATCAATGGAGTGACGACTACGCTCGACGCTTTACGTGGCATCATTTCTCTCCCTGATTTTGAAGCTCAGAATTGCGATATTCAATGGCTTGAGAAAACCCTGCCTCAGGTTCTCGAAATCGGAAAAACACTCACAGCTGCCCTCCCTAAGCCCACTGCGTCTTCCACGATATCTTCAGGGGTTGGATTTTCAACTGCATCAACAGGTGTGCCCTTCCGCAAAGGAGATGCGTGGTCTATCTCTCTGTCACCGGAAGGCGCGGAAGGCGAAGCTCCGCCAGCCCACCTCCAGCTCACGAAAGTCCTCCGCAATGAATTCCCAACATCCCTCTCAGCCACCATACTTTTTACCCCGCCATTCGGAACCCCGCAGCCCTATACCATTACGCTGGCTTCAACGACAGCCTCAGCAGGCTCGCTGATCTCAACTTCTAAGCATCGCCGTGGTGACGCGAGCAACCCAAATCACATCATAATCCCGTTCCCAGGGCAGCTAGTAGAGATTATGGTTGATGTGGGAGACATCATTGCAAAAAATGATATTGTGGCTGTTGTCAAGCAGATGAAGATGGAGCTTGAGATCCGAGCAAGTAGATCTGGGGTTGTGAGCTGGGTGTATGAGGGTGAGGAGGATGATGAGGTTAGCGAGGGGGTGTTGGTGGCGGAAGTTACAGAGGAGATCTTGAACAGGGCTAAGTTGTGATGATGTAGTAGAACTTCTAAAATATATGCTTCTTCAAAGTTTAGCTATTACAGTGAGCCGTAGTATCTTTGATGTTGCTGGTCGTAACCGCACCTTGTAGATTGGTTAGCCATATATCCATCAAGGAGCTGGTTAGCCACACGACTGAAGCATTTTCGCGATACAGTAATCGCTGGCTGCAGGGAACCTTGTTGCTGATAATGTGGAGTTAGTGCAACAGATCGCGCAGTTAGTTTATGATTTGCAAGATGTTGGAACGTGCCCTATAGCTAGTTGTCACATCGTCAGAGTCTGTATGAGCTAAATTTCTCATGGTTGAGAGGGGTGGGTGTGGTTATATATTGTTATATTGTAAGTTTTTTAGTCTGGAAATTTAAAAAGACGCGAGTGAATATAAGTTATATGAGAATGAGAACAGCAGTCGAGTCTAGTCACCACCGCACCGCACATCACAAACAAAGCAAAAGACATACATAATCGCGTAGTTAGAAAGAAGGAAAAAATAAATCTTCATATTCATCAGGTAACCCTATCATCTATGGAACCGTGGCGCATAACCGGAGTTAGGGGATGAATGGATGGATAAATAACGTACATGTCACACCACATTCGACCCTTCTCCACCATTTTGTAGGATGTAGGGCCCGTAGGTTAACTCGACTACTGTATTGGAGTTAATACTGGTTCATACAATACAGCCCTTCATATAGCATTTTCATGCTCCAGTTCAAAGTTCATAGCGTTGCAGTCTGTAACTGCGGTAAATATCTTGATACAATGTACCTCCACTCCTATAATACTACTGTAAGGTACATGTGTTGTTGTGCGTCTGTCCTGCATCAAGCCCCGTCTGGACATTACCCCATGTAACCCGTAGCTCATTTTATACATTTACCCGCTCCCTCACGAGTACAGAGTATGACCACAGAGTTTGCGCACAAAGTTTGAGTTATTACAGTACCATCCATTTGCTCTGATCTGCTGCTAAAGTACGAGTATTATCATCGAGTTATTCGCCGCATTGGGAACGACAATACAGCCGCGTCGAATGCGCCGAAAACCCCAAAAAACCCCAAACCCCCATACCCCAACACCACTCATTTACCACCAGTACGGTCCCCCATACTCTACTCCAGTACTTCAACTTCAGACTCCTTCGTGCCAATATTTATACTATCACCATCATCGCCCTTTCTTTGCCGCCATGATAGTATTCCATAACCGCCCACATCGCTGCTAGCTCTTCATGACAAATAATTACATCCGCTAGCTTAGAGCTGCCGCTCAGGACCACCATGACGAGAAGAGATGGTTCGTCATCGGCGAGGACCAGTTCCACCGCGAGCTCCAGATCCATCGACACCATCCATGCGCCCGTCCCGACACAAGGTGCCAGCGCCTCTTTGTTCCGTTCACCCTCTCGTAGTAGAACACCTATTCAGTTGAAGATTGCAAGGAAAGAAAAGTAAGTCGATCTCGTTCCTCACTGCGCTGCCACCACACCCCCCACCCTCGCGCGCCCCCGACTCCAATTGCCGAAGCTTCGAGTGGTCACAAAATCATTCCATCTGTCACATTTCAGCACACATTTGAGCATGGACTGATATCCGCCGGGTGCTTGCACCTGCATACCTCATAGGCTTGAAAACGAATCTCAGATTTCCCCAACTCAACTCACTGGCCCACTGTCCGCCGATAGTTCGAATTCGAATGCAGCCTCGTTCGCGACCTCACTCCCCAAAGAACACCGATTGAGCAACGACTTAGGCAACTACCGACGCGACCTCTCGGTGCTCGACACGTCTGGTGGCCGCATCCCCAGCATACAACACAATCCGCCCTCCGCCGTCTCCCCACGCCAATACACTGCGCCGTGGATGTCGCCGCAGAATGGCGCGACGATGCCTCCAAGCGCGTTCGGGACCAGCTTCTATGACGACTCGAGCGACAACCATTCCATGAACTCGCAATTGTCGCCGAGTATGAGGCCCGGCACGTCGCGAACGTTCAGCGACCCGGAGGCAGAAGCGCCTGAGGACGAGAGGCGGCCGTCTCTTGCGAGTGTTGCGACGTCAGGGAGCAATGGGTCGCGAGGAAGTGTGGTTAGGACGGGAATACATAAAAAGTTACAAGGCTTCTTTGGCGAGGAGTATTCGGGAAGGGACAGTTCAGATACGAGCTTGCCGACACAAACGGCTGGGAAGGAGCAAAGGTCAAATTCATATTCCAGGCATAGGGACCGGAAACCCTCATCCGCGGCCGAGGCCAGAGATTCGTCCCCGGTGCCCAGCCGACCTCGAACTCCAGTACCCTCGAGCGACGTGGTTCCATTCTTGTACCAGGATTCAGTTGTGAGTACTCCCAGAACTTACGATATGCTCAGTTGAACATCACTGACAAGCACACAGGATATATCGAGGTACGGCGAAGCGCCAGTTCGAACCAATCTCTCAGGCGTCGATAGGGAACGGTACATTGCAGAGGAACCACCTCAACCGCCACCAAAACCATCGACTGCGCGATCACAAGCTTCAGCTAAAGTTCACCGAGTTGTCCACGGCCATCGCCACAACAAGAGCGACGAAGCTAAAGCTGCTCGACCGTCTACTGCGAAAGAGGAGATGGCTCCTTCGGGGAGACAAAAGGAACGCCAGAACACTAGCATGGGATCAAGTTCCTCGAGGCTGCAACCACCACCAAAGCGCGCATCAAGCCCAACACCCAGCTTTATGAGCCAGAATACGCTTGGCCAGTCTTCGACTGGATCGACAATAACGACGCCAGGACAAACAAAGAAACCGGGCATCTTGTCTCGATTTAGACGGCCCAAGGACAAAGAGGAGCAAGGCTCAGGTATATTAAAGCATCTTCCAGGATCCGTGAGATCTTTCGGAGGACAAGGCGGCGAAGCACCTAGTGAACCACCTATGGACGCCTACGGAAGAGGCGACGGTAGCCTTGGATATGCCGCAAATCAAGAGCCTCCTTTGCCATCGCTGAGAAATGGTAGCACCAAGTCGAGTCGCCCATCCTCATCACGGCAAGGGGCGCGGCAAGCAGCGTTTGGGAAGTTACCTTTCACCAAGAAAGCCAAAAGACACCGGCAACAAGAGGAGCGCGAACAAGCTGCTGCCCAGAAAGAACGGAAACAATCAGCAATGGACGCGAATCTCTTCAATTTCGACTCTGACCTGACGAATATGGAGGGCATATTACAGAAACCGCCGTCACACGAGCCGCTGGAGAGCGGAATGCAAGAAGATCAAGAGCAAGAAGAGGCGAAAGTATCAGAACCGGGCGGAGGGCTACTTGGCTGGAACGCCCCGGATAGTTGGGCAGTCAAGAAAGTCACGGATTTGAGTGGCCTCGAACTCGATGAGGGCGGTATGCCACGGAAGTCAGAAAAGTCCCAGCATCCGTACTGCATACGGATTTTCAAAGCGGATGGGACGTTTGCTACGTTATCTGTGGACCTGTCTGCTACCGTTGCAGATGTCATCACTCAATTTGGGAGGAAGACACATATTACGGACAGTCTCGACAACTACCAAATCATCATGAAGAAGCACGATTTGCAACGCATTCTCAGCGCTGGCGAAAGGCCAGTCATTATCCAAAAACGACTTTTGGAGCAAGCGGGATACCAAGAGAAGGATGACATTGAGGACCTTGGCAGGGAAGATCAAACCTACCTTTGTCGATTCGTCTTTATACCACAGCGCGACAGTGGATATGCCGCGATATCGCAGGATTTGGGCTTCAACAAAGCCCAGAAGTTCAGTCATGTTGACTTGTCTGGGCGCAACCTCATCACTATCCCCATCGTGCTCTATTCGAAGGCTACGGAAATCATATCACTTAATCTATCCCGCAACCTTTCTCTTGGGCTACCAAAGGACTTCATACAGTCTTGTATCAACTTGCGCGACATCAAATATGTCAACAATGAGGCACACAAATTGCCGCAAAGTCTTGGGAGAGCCAGCCGACTCACAATTTTGGATGTTTCCAACAACAGGTTGGAACAGTTGGAACACGCGGAGCTGGACCGTCTGGGAGGGTTGATAAGTTTGAAGCTCGCAAACAACCGGCTGACGCACCTCCCGCCGTATTTTGCCATTTTCAAACAACTCCGAACACTGAATGTATCATCAAACTTTCTAGAGTCGTTTCCAGAGTTCTTGTGCGACCTCCCTGGCCTCGTTGATCTGGATATGAGCTTCAATGCGGTTGACAAGCTGCCAAACGCGATAGGAAGACTCACTAATTTGGAACGATTCGTCATTACAAACAATCGACTGTCTGGCTCACTTCCAGACACGTTTTCTCAGCTATGCGATCTCAAGGAGGTTGATGTTCGCTATAATGCTCTATCGAGTATTGACGTTATAGCTGCCCTCCCAATGGTCGAGCAAATTTCTGCCGATCACAACTCCGTCTCTGTCTTTGAAGGGAGCTTTGAGAAGATTCGAATCCTCCGCCTAAACTCAAATCCTGTCACAAGATTTGAGATCAAAGAGCCTGTTCCGACACTGACAACGCTTGTTCTATCAAACGCCAAACTGGCGCATATCGCAGATGGGTCCTTTGAGAGAATGCCAAACTTGGTCAAGCTAGTGCTTGACAAGAACCACTTCGTGTCTCTGCCGAGGCATCTTGGGAAACTGAAGAATCTGGAGCATTTCAGTATCGCGAGAAATGCATTGAGCAGTCTTCCTCCGGAGATTGGCTGCTTGACTGAACTTCGAATCTTCGACGTTTCACAAAATAACCTGAAGAAGCTGCCTCAAGAGATTTGGTGGGCAAGCAAGCTGGAAACACTCAATATCTCAGCCAACGTGCTCGCGCACTTCCCGAAACCTAGCTCTCGGCCACCACAAGTTCCAACGGATGCGACTTCATCGGTGTCTGACCGGACTGGCTCATTCTCACAGAGCAGCCTGCTGACCAGCTCGAGGAATGGGAGCCACGAGGAGCTTGGACCGTTAGAAGGATTTGGGCAGCGCCGACCGAGTCAGACTTTGGGAGGGCTTCTTGCCGTGGGCAGCTCTCCTGTTCCGAACCCGGGGGAGAGAAACAACTCTATAATTTCTATCTATGGGAAGGGTGGCCGCCAAGCAGCCGTGGTGTCGAGAACTGGGTCTTTGAGCACGCAAGAGACCACGACAGCGACAGCTACGCCGTCAACCTCTACGAGGAAAGAATCCAGCTTGTCGGCAAAACTGGCCAATACCTTTGCGGCCACTCTCAAGAATCTCTATCTCGCTGATAACCAGCTGGATGATGATGTTTTCGATGAGCTTACACTTCTTGGAGAGCTTAGAGTACTGAACTTGTCATATAACGACCTCAGCGACCTCCCTCGTCGGACCCTACGGAGCTGGCCTCAGCTTGTTGAGCTTTACCTCTCGGGCAACGACCTTACTTCGTTGCCTTCGGACGATTTTGAAGATTACAGTCTTCTTCAAGTGTTGCATATTAACGGCAATAAATTCCAGACGCTTCCCGCGGAGCTGGGTAAGGCGCATCGCCTGACGGTATTGGATGTTGGTAGCAACTCGCTCAAATACAACGTCTCGAATTGGCCGTACGATTGGAATTGGAACTGCAATCCGAATCTGAAGTACCTCAATTTGTCGGGCAATAAACGTTTGGAGATCAAGCCAAACATCACTTATGGTTCTAGAGGTGGTGGTAACCGTGATCGTGATGAGATGAGCTCGACGGATTTTAGTGCACTGCACAACTTGAGGATTCTTGGTCTCATGGACGTTACCTTGACTATCCCAACTATACCTGATGAGACTGAAGATAGGAGAGTTCGTACTTCCGGCACCCTGGCCGGTTCCATGGCATACGGTATGGCAGATACACTCGGCCGCAACGAGCATCTATCCATCATCGACCTGGTTGTCCCCAGGTTCAACTCTAATGAGTCAGAGACGCTCCTGGGAATGTTTGATGGGCAAGCAGCGACAAGTGGCGGCTCAAAGGTGGCTAAATACCTGCATGAAAACTTTGTGCGCATCTTCAGTGACGAGGTGAAGATGCTTAACCCCGCTGTCCATGACACGCCTGTTGATGCGTTGCGGAGGGCGTTTTTGTCGCTTAACAAGGAGCTCGCGTCTGGCGCGACGCAGTATGTTGAAGATCGCTCGCTGTTGTCGCATAGAGGGTCCTCGCCCCCTGCGGTCCTCACCCAGTCTGATTTGCATTCTGGTGGCGTGGCGACGGTCATGTTTTTGGAACAGATGGAGCTCTACGTCGCAAACGTCGGGGATGCACAAGCGATGCTGATTCAATCGGATGGCAGCCACCGCATTCTGACGAGGAAACACGATCCAGCTGAGCCGAGCGAAAGGCAGCGAATTCGCGATGCTGGTGGATGGGTTTCTCGTCAAGGGAAGCTGAACGACATTATTGGCGTGTCGAGAGCTTTCGGATATGTCCAGCTCTTACCAGCTATCCAGGCCGCGCCACATATTACGCAGATAACGCTCAAGGAGCAGGATGAGATGGTCATCATTGCCTCGAGCGAGCTCTGGGAATACCTATCCCCCGAATTAGTCGTCGACGTCGCAAGATCCGAGAGGAACGACTTGGTGCGTGCTGCGCAGCGATTGCGTGACTTGGCCATGGCGTTTGGGGCGACGGGCAAGATTATGGTCATGATGATGGGTGTGAGTGATCAGAAGAGACGAGATAGGATTCGGATGAATAGAGGCCCGAGCGTGGCGATGGGTCCGACCAGCGTTCTGGATGATGTTTATTTGCCGAATAAGCGGATTAAGAGGACGAAGGAGGCGGTTGAGGATTCGATGCTTCGGAGGCTGGAAGCGGAGGTCCAGGCGCCGGTTGGGGAGATCAGTATCGTCTTTACTGATATTAAGGGCTCGACGGCGCTGTGGGAGAATAACCAGAGCGCGATGAGGTCTGCTATTAGGCTGCACAATGAAGTTATGCGGAGACAGCTGCGCATCATTGGTGGCTACGAGGTCAAGACCGAAGGAGACGCATTTATGGTTTCCTTCCCCACCGCCACCTCCGCATTACTATGGTGTTTCTCAGTCCAAGCGCAATTACTCGAGATCCAATGGCCGTCCGAAATCCTCAACCACTCCATCGGCAAGGAAGTCATCGACGCCGATAACAACCTCATCTTCCGCGGCCTCTCCGTCCGCATGGGCGTCCACTTTGGCACGCCCGTGTGCGAACACGACCCCGTCACGCGACGCATGGACTATTTCGGGCCGATGGTAAACAAGACCTCGCGTATCTCGTCCACAGCCGACGGTGGCCAGATCGCGGTCTCGGCCGACTTCATCTCTGAGATCCAGCGGTGTCTGGAGAACTACAGCGAGACGGAGCGACCTGCGTCGTCGACACCGCTCGACGACCTCGATGATCCGTCTGCGGAGAATATCCGGCGCGAGCTGAGGAGTTTGTCGAGTCAGGGGTTTGAGGTTAAGCCGATGGGGGAGCGGAAACTGAAGGGGTTGGAGAATCCGGAGTACATATACCTTATGTACCCTCACTCTCTCTCCGGTCGGATAACGCACCAACCCCTCCTCGGCTGCGACCTCGCCGAAGCCGCCGCTACGAAGCTGAAAGAAGAAGCAGTCAGGGGAGAGGACGATCTGCAGCTCAGTTTCCAGCCAAAGGGCGATCTGAGTATTGACCCTGAGTCGATCTGGGCGATTTGGCGGACGAGTTTGCGGCTGGAGATGATCTGTGATGGGTTTGAGGATGGGGTTTCGAAGCCGTTGTATGGGCCGCAGACGGAGTTGGTGGAGAAGCTTGCGACGAGGGGGAGTGAAATGACGGATGAGTTGTTGGTGGGGTTTATGCGGAATTTGGTTTTGAGGATTGAGGTGTGTATTTCTCCTTTCTCCTTCTTTTGGCGTTTGCCGATTTGGGATGTTTTTTTTTGGGAGGGGGAGGGGGAGGGGTGTGAGTGTGAAGGGGCTTGGCTAACGAACAAACAGGCTTGTGTTGCGAACGTCTCGATCCGTCGCGTGGCGATCCAGAATCATACGGTGGGTGCGGTGACGGATTTCAGTCGGTTTATCAAGCCGCTTGATGCAGTGCTCAATGCGATGTCGGAGCAGCAGAAGTTGTTGGAGAGGTATCAAGAGAAGTATGGAGCGCTTGAGGAGCCTGAGGAGCCTGAGGAGCCTGAGGAGGTTGGGAGGGTTGACGAGCTTGAGTGAGGGCCTGGATGCTGTGGATGGGTTCTTGCTGGGTGGGGTGAGGGTAGGAAGGGGTTATGATGTACGACGATGATGGGATGGATGACTTTCTGCGCTGATTGATGGTGGATCGCTGATTGGTGGGTGGATGGGGTTGACACGAGTATCACTATCTTCAACCACCAACCATCAACTGGCTAATATCTTTATTCTCGACGGTGGGTTGGGGGATTCGTTTTGGGACTTGCATATATAGGAGATTTCAACCCCGGGCTGTGTAGATGGCGCGGGGTGTGTGGAGAACTGGCGTTTTCTTGGTTTAGGTGGTTTGGGGGTTTGGGGTTGGGTAGGGGGTTTGTTGTTTTTACGGAGCATAGGGGGATGACTGGCTGGCTGGAATTTTGCTGGTTTGGTGTGTACTTGGGAGGGGAGGAGGGAGGAGTGAAGTTTGGTTTGAGGGGGGTTGATGCGATGAGGTTTGCTTGATTGGGTGGGATGGATATATAGGTGGTAGTGGTAGTGCTTGTTGGAGGGGATAGATAATATATTCTATTCTACTGTATTATTGTATTCTTTGTTCGAAGTGCAGTAGTGAGTGAGTGTGTGCGTGATCGTGTGTTGTTGAACATGCCTCTTCTCTTCCCTCCAGACGTTGGTTGTGTGTACTGTAGAATGGCTCATAGTCGAATATGAATATTTGCTGAGTAATCTTTGGTTGGTATAAGATCCCTAACAATGGTCTTCGGTTAAGCACACCGGTTGTATAGTGTAGTGGTTAGCACGTGGGATTTTGATTCGGATCCAATTTTCAAATTGGATTAAACACTTTGTTTGTGTCATAATAAACAATTTTCCCGAATCCCCGGTTCGAGCCCGGGTACGACCTGTTCTTTACTTTTTTTGAAGTTTATTTTTGAAGTTTATTTTTATTTGCAGTTTTTTTTTTTTTGGGTGGTTGTATGGGAGTTGGGGAGGAGATTAGGCGAGGCGAGGCGAGAGAGTTGTGTGTGTGTGTCTGTAGTATATTTTGCCGTCACGTGGTTTGTTTGTGTGTGTGTCCAACGCGTCTGACATCCTCCAAAAATCGCCGTTGGTGTACAATCCGATCAACGTATTATTTTAGTACGGCCATTTATTCGTCTTCTCACACTCATAACTCACAATAGGCGAGCACAATCATAAAACAAATCCGCTTCTGTGGTCCAATGGTTAGGATTCCACCCTTCCAAGGTGGAGGTTCGTGTTCGATTCACGGCAGTTGCAATACGCAATATTCGCAAGATTATCTTTTTGTTTTTTTGATCTATTTTATTTTATGCTCATGGAGATGCTCATGTCGACAGCAGATATCTGTGGCTTCCAACAGGCGTGCTGTTCTTTTTTGGTGTATTTTTCCATAGAAGGTGACGATTGCTCTACAAGTATGGCCAAGTACAGTACTTCCATCCGTCGGCAACCACCATCCGCTGCATCCAGGGTCCCCTCCAAGGGGCAGGACTAGAACGGCCCAGGTGCATGAATCGGCAAAATATCAAGCATTTAATGACACGCGGCGCGGGTTATTTCATTTATTTTGATTAAAACCATAACCCCGCTTTGTTACCTCGTCGAGCATAGCATTAGTGCTAACGTACTGCGACTGTTAAGAGTTCGACGGCCCGGGAGGAGGTGGAGGTTTGGTTCCGTTCATCTTGGACTTCTCGATTCGTCGTGGTGAGTTACTTCGGAGGATGGGGACCTCGGAATACATACATCGTTGGTCACTTGGGATGTCTGGTGGTTACATTGTAGCTCTCCCATCTGTCTGGCCTGTTTGGCCTGTCTGGCCTTTACTGTTCGTTATTATGGCCACCATTCCCTGTCTCGATGACTTCGTCGTTCTCATACGGTACAGTATACCTACGACCCAGACGTCCCTTCTGGGACGTAGACTCCAGGCGATGCTATGGCGCTCATTGCCTCAAGCATGGCCTTTTCTATCTCTCACATCTTTCTCTTTGGCATGCTTATAGTCTTCATTCTCTATTCCCTGCGCTCCTTCTCCATCGGTGATCAAGTAGTTATTCCATACTATCCAAGCAGTGTAGCAGGCCAATACCCCCCAGAAGAGACGCAGCAGTCACGTTCATTGACCGAAGAGCAATGCAGAGCTGCCTTCCCCGGGCTGCTAAAAGAAGTCGACGATGCCGTTGCGCGAGGTCCATTCGTACAAGACAAATTCGACCCCGAAAACTCACTCGGGCCAGTGAGAGGGAGGATAAAAGACGGGAAGGCAAGTTCATTCATTTACCACATCGCATCGGGCCCCAGAGAACGCTCAACTAATCACCTGGCACTCCAGCTATACATCCTCTTCGCCGAGCGCGAAAATGATATGTCCAAAGATGCCGTCCGCGTAAGCCCAACCCCATCCACCGTCCAGCTCCATCTTCTAAGACCGCGCGACTAGTACCGCATGGCCGTCCTCAGCCAAATCTACCGCGCCATCATCACCTCCCCCACCCCCCTCCCATCAACAACCTTCTCCCTAACCGTCTCCGACTCCCCCCGCTCCGGCAGCTGGTCCTTCGCGCGCCCCGCCCTCTCCCCCACCACCGCCGCCGAGCCGCCAACGAACCACTGGCCCATGCCTCACTTCTCTTTCTGGACATGGCCGAATCCGCAAGTTGGTCCGTTTGACGCCGTCCTCGCTAAGATCTCCAAAATAGAAGCGGCGACGCGGTGGGGGGAGAAGATCGATAAGGCGGTTTGGAGGGGGACGGTGTGGTTTAGTCCTATTGGGAATAAAGACCTGCGGAAGGCGTTGGTGAGGCTGGCGAAGGGGAAGGAATGGGCGGATATAGAGCATGTGAGGGATGATGCGAGGAATGCTACGACGGGGGTGGTGGTGGAGGGGAATAAGATACCCATTGAGGAGTTTTGCAAGTATAAATACGTGATTTATACCGATGTACGTCTCACTCTCCCCCCAGCCCCGCTACCCCCTTCTCCGCGGATCCCAATACCGCTCGATGCAAAGACGATGCAAGATAGCTAACCCAACTGGCTCACCAGGGCGTGACATACTCCGGCCGCCTCGCCTTCCACCAAGCCTGTGCCTCCGTTCTAATCACCCCCCCACCCACCTTCCTCCAACACACCACTCACCTCCTCCGCCCTCTCTACTCACCCACCCTCCCCTCCCCAGCTCCACACCCAGAAT
>JPKE01002827.1:0-11701 GCA_000750995.1 Pseudogymnoascus sp. VKM F-4520 (FW-2644) | reverse complement strand
CGGGGTGGGAGGGGAGTCTTTCTCCATTGTGGCCGCAGGTAGGGTGGCTCAATCCATAGCTGCAGGAGGTGGTCGTAGACAGATATGCGCAATGCGAAGCGCAGTGAGTCGTTCGAGAGCAGATACTCGCAATGCCAGCCGCAACGTCGACGACCTTTTAAGCTTCAAACGGAGCGGAGACGACGACCAGCGTAGTAGCAATGGCCTGATACTTGCTTTTGCAATAAAGGAAAGAAAAAAGAAGACAGACGACACAAGGAAAACGAACACCCACCCATCTCAGCACTATAATTTACCTCTAGCTTGAGGATCCCCTCAACCGTCATCGACCCCATGCTCCACCGGCACGATCCCTCCATGTCAATTTCGCACGATGCGACTACTGCGCGCTACAAACCCTGACTTGCCACATGCCCTAGCCCATACTATCGCCAACTAAAGTAGAGCCAATACTCTAGCCGACATAGCGCATGTCCAGACAGTGCTGGCTAGAGTAGTAGCTAGAGTAGTGCGTGTACCCGTAAGATTTGGACAGGTACTCGAAAAACCTCCATTGCCGCACCCACAGCTCAAGAGGGCGCCATTGGAGATAGAAAAGCTTGTAATAGCAAGGCCTATATCTCCGTCGATTCTGGAGTGCAATTCTGCAGTGTAAATAATAGTAAGAATAGTAAATGAAGATCACAGCAAGGCAAGGGTACAGTAAACTTAGAGTACAGATACGATACAGATCCATAAGTTCCTCTACCCATCTACCATCTACCGTCCTTCAGCATCTCCGCTGCCCACAGCTCGCTTAGAGCAACACCCCATCGCTCCTTCCTTAGTGGAAATCCCCGCCAATCCCCCCCGCCCATCGCTCCTTCCTTCCACTCACAGCAACCGATATACGAGCCTAACACCCTCGTACATCTTCGTACAGCACCCCTACTGCATCATCACCCGGGAAGCGAGAATCCCGCTGCACCTCGCGTAGACGACCGTGACCGCCCGCTTCGTACTCGGGACGGTGATGTGATGTGATGGGATGGACGTGATGGGATGGATATGATGGTGGGATGGATGGGATGAGGATGGATTTGGATAGGTGCTCGGATCCGATGCTTTCCGCTCGGTTGGGCTGAAGAGGGAAGAGGAAGATGCATACGCATCTACACTACACGAGGTGGCACGCACCAGCTTCTCACGATCTACAGAGATACGGAGGAGGAGGCTCGGTTACACGATCATATCTGTTGGACACGTGTAGCAGGGAGTACGCGGCACGGACAGGAGACGCAGGGGTGACGATGTGGAAGATCTGGCCTGGACAGGCTCTGTGGTCCTGACGCTACGACTCCTGGGTGCTACGTCACAGGGGTGCGTGTCTTCCTCCCTCCCCGAATTTATCATCGCCCTCACGACCTCCATCACCGCCTCAACAGTCCCATCTCCCATCACCCTCTCTCCCCGAGCCTAGCAAACCGTCTCCCCCGACCCGTGAGAATGCATCGCCGAGAACCTAACCCAGTACCTCGACGTGCCCAAGCCAATCTGTTCTCTCTTCGCTGAGCTCAAACCCTACACCGCCATGGTGTACGAGCCATGCCTCAATACCACCACAATCTATGGTCGGTTTCCTGATGGAGCATTTCCCTAATAGTTAAGAGAATAGCCTGTGGCGCAATGCGGGCAGTGAGGAGTGGCTTGACGATACCATCGCCTTTGCTGGGTGTTATGCCGAAACGCTTACTGCCGCTGGACCAGCGCCGACGGGGCTGACTTCGGAGGGATCGAGGACGACGGAGCTGACGGCTACGGGCCGCTCGGGAGTAGCTGCGGGAAGCCCGACTCCAACGTCGACAGACGCATCGAATGGTGGTGGCAGCGTGGGCGCAGAGATGGAAGCTAGCAATGGCTGGGTTCGCTGCTGTCGGGGTGAGCTGAGAGTGGGGTTACCTGTCCCTATCCCGCCCTCACTCCGCGGTTCATACACCGAGCCCCCAGCCACCTACAAAACATACCCCCTCCACCCCCCTATGAGGATGCGATGCGTAGGTCGGAACGGCGGGGGTAGGCTAGGTGTAGGTTTGTGTGATGCCCAATCGGGAATCGAGCTACTGGGAGAGGAAAGCTCGGGAGCCGACGATGCGGTGGATGAAGCCCTCCAATAGCTCGGTTTCGAATTGGGCATCACACCGACCTTCACTGAACCCACCCGGCCGCCGCCATCACCGATCTCAAGCAATCCCCTAGATAATGGTCAAATCGGTGCCATCTGGATTAGTGGGTGAGTAGTGCGGGCTTGATGGGTGAAGAAGGTGAGTCCCACTTTCACATTTCACAATTCCTCCAACTAGTAGTCGGAAGGCTAAGGGAAGAAACGCGTGTACGCCGCTATAGCAAGTGTGGTAGTGCTAATCACAATACGCGCACTTGTCAGATTGTAATAGACACGTCTGAGAAAGAGGACTCTGAGTAGTTTCAATTGATTTCTAGTGTTGTGGTAGATACTAAAAAGTTGCGAAAATTCTAATTGTCTTCTCCTCGTCACATTGTCTCCTTTCTCTTATGCCTCCTCCAACTATCTGCCAAGGGTGCTATTTGTCATGCTTATCAAGCACCTTCATTAATGCACAGTGGGAGATAGCTGCTAACTTGGTCGTCGGTCGACTGAAGCTCTTCATTTTCCCAGTCGAGGAGGATCAAACTTTGAAATCGACACCATCCGAATCCGTAGCATCCAAGCATCCCAACTGCACATCATTATCGGCAAAATATGTGCCTGCTGTATTACCCATCCAGGTAGTGTCATCTCTGTTAAAGCTGTCAAAGCTAGAGAAAATAAATGTTAGTCTTTATAGCCGGCATCTTCATGTCTAGCCATTCGAACTCAGGGAGTTGGGACACCCGGCTTGATAAGCAAAGCCCATATAGACGCAATACCAGCAATTATGCACGAGGAAATGCAGGCACCAACTCCAAGAGGTCCACTTGGAATACCCGCACTGCATGTCGCTGCAGTTAGAAGTCCGGTCTGGCCAATCACACCCAACCAAATTGCTTCGCTCGCTCTCTCATCAATCGTGGCGAGTTCGGTGCTGCTAGGCCTTGTGATATGAGCTGATTTTATGATCGCAGCGGGAGGAGGGTTCGCTAGCAGCCCTCGAGCGATGACTTGACTAGTACCCTAGCCCATCTCGACAGGTACGACAGAGACGGGATTGAGGGCGGCAGCGTGGACTGCAGTGGCTACGGCCACAGTTATAGCGACAGCCTGGGGGAGAAACATATCTGTTGTTTATATCGGAATTGCTCAATAAATAGCTGTTGATCAGAACAAGTGTGGCCCGCACAATCTTGAGAGAAAATGTCTTCTTTTATATACATTTGCATTGGGGTGTTGTTTTATCACAACTATGGCTGAATATCCCGCTCAGGGCACGGCGTCGAGTGGTCTGGTGGCATAGACCTGAAATTTCGTAGTGCAGCCACCAGCCATGGTTATATAACTAGGGTATGGTCTTAGGTGCATATTGTAATGCTTGTTTTCCTAGGTATGTTGGGTGCTGATGCTTGTTTTCCTTGGTATGTCGGGTGCACGTTGTGTGTGATGCCTGTTTTCCCTGGGCATGTTTGACCTTCTAACTTACTGAGCGGGGAACACACACTGCGTTCCATTTAGAAAACTTAGGGACTGTAACCAACCTTCTATATTATCAAGTAAGAAATGGTCCACAGCGCGTTCTAAATAAGAGCATATCTTACAGCGATTGGAAAACATCGGGTAGAGCCTTGAAGATAGACATCGCTATAGAGATGGGGTTGAGAGAAACCCAGGCTAATGATGATGGTAGGAAGTAGAAGCAGCACTTACGCAGTTACTAGTTTAAATGAGCCTGAATGTTCTGCATTGTTGGATAGCTATCCTTTGGCGTTGAGGGAAGCTCGGGCCGATAATGATGATGAGAAGTTGGACGTAGCGCTGATACAGTCACTAGTCTAAATGAGCCTGAATGTCCTGCATTGTTGGATAGCTACCCTTTGACATTGAAGTGTTGGATTTCTACAAATACGCCCAAGGAAAGAGCATACCTAAATTTTCGTTGCTACTGCCTGCCGTAATTAGTAGGTAATAGTGAGGATATAGGAGCTTTTTGATCTTGTCAGAAAGGTAACAGTAACAGCAAGGGCGAGGGCGAGATAAAGGCAACAGCAGCGACAGCGACAGCGACAGCGACAGCGACAGCGACAGCGACAGCGACAGCGACAGCGACAGCGATAGCAACAGCGACAGTGAGGATGAGGATGAGGACCTTTGGCGCTTTTAGAGGCCACCAGTATCACGGCAACAGGGTATAGGTAAATGGATCTTTACTGGGGTCCTGCTGTGTAGATAGATCTTTTGTCCTACACTTATTTACAAATTTGCATCATGTAGTATTGCGGAGTATAACAAGGGTACCTTGCTGTTCTAGGCGACTTGTTTGTAGTGGTGGAAGATACCTATCTTTCACCACTACAAACAAAGTTGACTTTCTGCGCTTTAAATCCTTATCGAGTAGCTATTGTTTGTCTAAACCTCATCCAACCTCTCTCAACAACACTCCTCTACAGCCTCTACTGAAACAAGTCTCGGAAATTTCTCAGCTAAAGACCTCGGGGAAGCAAATATGATTGTCAGCCCTCTCCAAACACGCCCTAAAGGCCTAATAGGCCTACTTATCATGACCCTCAGCCTCCTCGCATTCCATGCCACGTGCAACATCTACGATCCGAGGCATAGCACCTCTTTGCAATCATCGCCATCACACCTACCCTTAGTCACTTTAGACCATGTCCCAATCGACGAATTGGACTTGCGCCGTATTCAATCCAGTATCTCAGATCTCTCCGAATCACTATCGCAAATAAACGCCTCCCTTGCATCTCTCCACGAGAAGATCAACTGTCAACACCCAACTGAAGTCTATGATGAGGTACTGCGGAAGCCTCAATGCCACCAACATCTAGGTGGACAGGCTACTGATGCAGAAGTATGTGGACTAATTGGCTTTATGCTCCTCATCCCTTTCCTCGGAGGCATCTTTATCTTTCTTTTGGACGCAAGTAATGTGTCAAACGGATCTTTGATAAGCAGTATTCTACTTTTTCTTGGGTCAGCGAATGCGGGGTTGGCGTTTATGTTGCTTTTAAGAGGATACTGGGATGGGATGTGGTATGACTATGCACTTAGTATGACTTGGCCAATAGTCATATCAGGATTTTTGGTTTCTCCTGAAAACAGTAGAAGTCGATAGTTAGCGATAGAGGCTGAGAAGGCGGCAAAGGAGTAGTGAGCAATGAATCATCACTTGGTGTCCCGAAAGCGGCGTCATGGGCGTACCAAGGCCCGAATTAGTGACTATAATATTGCTTTTGATGACCCAGCTCGCCCATGCCCTACAACAGCATTTACATTGACGAGTAGGTATAGCACAGAGGGCCGGCCTGGATATCCATATAGTCCTTAACAATAGGTTCAGTATCGCCAAGCTCTAGGATGGGCATAGCATCGGTGATCGAGGCTGGAATGGTTTTGTCGGAGTCTTGGAAGCCGGTGTACTCAGCCAGGCGGGTAGCGTTACGGCCCTGCCACTGTAGTGGGGGTCAGCAATTGCACCCTTCGATAGCAAGCAAAGAGAGGAGTAGGCGTACCTTAGCCCAGGCACGGTCAACATTGGCATGATGCAGGAAAAAGAGAGGCTCATTAGGCGAGGTGGCGGGGCCCATGTCGCCAAAGATGACGCTATGGACTGCAGGTGTGTTAGTATATTCCAGGTAAGGCAAGATAGGGAAAGACAAACTCTGTGCGTGCGGCAATCCCTCGAGCATGTTAACCATTTCAGGAAATTTGTCGAAAGCGTAGATGGTGTTCATGACTGCAGAGTTGTACGCCCCTACTTGCATCTCGCCAATAATGGCTTCGCCGTTTTCATCGTTGCCCTCACCACCATTGAACTCGCGCGTAAAACAGTGGAGGCGGTTGCCGGGGTCGTTCATGTTAGGCCATCCCATAGCCAGCGTTAGGTTCGTATTGGCAAAGGGGCCATCGACTACGCAACGCTGGAAGCCCGGCTCGTAGCTGCCAGTGCGCTTGCCGTCGCCGCCAAAGCCGGTGACAGGGTCAAAGACAGGGGAGTTGGGCATGTCCTTGGCATCAGCGTCAATGCTCCAGTCCCAGTACGGCTGGGTACCGGCGAAGCCGCATTCGGTGCGCAGCAGGTCCTCGTGCAGCTGCACATACCAGCGGTGCCACGGGAGGAAGTTGGCCACGAAGTGGATTTTCGAATTAAGGGCAAAGTGGGAATAAACCAAGTCGTCCATACGCGTAGTGACAGCGTCGATGTCGGCGTACTTCGCCTTGGGCAACCCGCGCAGGCACACAGCGGCACGGACGTACTCAGTCTTTTCGGCGTTAGTAAGCTCGCGCCATTCCTTGCGGATGGCCGGGTTGGTGCAGGCGCCATCGGCACGGGTTATGGCGCTCGCAGCAGCGTCTACTGCGAGGGCGACGATGGTAAGGATCGAGCGGGGAAGCATTGTTGTGAGAAGTGAGTACTGATTGGGCGACGAGAATGGGTTGGTTTATAGCGAAGGACGGCTCAAGCCAAGAGGTGAGTGAAGATGAGAGAGTGAGCAATGAAGCAACTGTGCGAGAGCTAATGGTCAAAAGTGGTAGTGAGGACTGAACTGTACATCTTGGCAATGTCCGCCTCTTTATAGATGTCGTCCTCCAAGATGCCCTGCTTCTAGAATGGGCCACTTCGAGACGCCCCCTCCGGAATTACGTTAGCTACTCATGGGGCACATCGCAGCGGTACTCACTCACTGGCGTCGGCATAATAGACAATACAGCTAGTAGCCGCTGTGGTAGTCTACTGTCGTCGCCCATGCAGTTGACTCTAGAAGCTATACGTGGGCCCGTTTTGCTCGTGTTCAAGTCGCCGAACGGGGCGGCAGACAGGGAGCAAATCTATACTAATAAGACGATATATAGGGGCTATACGACAAGCTAGCGACTCTCCCAGTACGTTCTTGCGACGTTAGCTTCAGAAGCGACGCCAAGATGTAATTATAGCTTCTTGGCGGCCAATCTCCTAGTCGCCCCACTTCCCCCCGACAACATATGGAAGCCCAATGTATGAATCTGCGCCACATCCTTACTGAAGATCATATTTCATTGCCGTAAATACGAAGATATGACCAATACTAATGGTGCTGTGCGTAAATGCATTATCCAACTGCTTTCGTTCACGAAATCCTATTTTTTTCCGTTTTTGCTCTTTAATCATCAATGCGGTAGATCTTTTCCGTAGTTTGGAGTCTTGGTAGTAATTTACTAACCATCGATGAAATACGAAGGCATTAGGGGTCAATTACGAATCAGCTGGCATGGTCGCGAGGCTATAGTGGGTCGCATTGGATGTGTGGGATCCAGCCGAATTGGGCTGGAAGACGGATAAACCCATACTGAACACATATCGGGAATGGTTAAGCAGTTGCATGAGAACCCTAACGATCTAGCAGGGTGGGATAGAGTACCATTTCCAAGCCTAAACCATTTAAGCCTAGATTTTGTGTACACTGTCGATTAGGACTCTTTCACTAGTGATCTTGATAAATCCCCAGAATTAGTAAGTCTGAGGCAAGAGCTTAACCATACGTTCGTCAACCAAGCTGCAGAGAATCTTGCACAGAAAGAGTACGAGGACGAAGGTGCTATACTTAATGATGCATTCATAACATAAGAGTAACAACAGGGATCGAAACAACCCCGTTGGTGCCATCGCCCAGTCGCACTCCAACCTAACCAAGATCCGGCTCGTGACTGAGCTCCTTTGGCGCGTCGTTGTTAAGCCCGAACAAGTCAGTATTGGCTTCGGATGCTATGGCAGATCCTTCGATCTACACCAAGATAAGAAAAACCATGTGATTATAGCATGAACTAATGGAAATACAGATTGTCTGCGCATTGGAACGAAGCATGTAGGTCTTCTCTCCTAACCCCAACTAAGATATTTGTGGTCTTGTCTGTTGCTAACTATGCTCTCTCTTTTCTACACAGATCCACACTACTTTAGTCAGGTCTCCTAGTTTGCGCGCTCTTATATGACTAATCAGATCGAATATGCCCGTACAGCATTTCAAGATTCAAACACGACTTACCGCGAGTACGTGCTAGCTGAGCTAAAAAAAGCTCTAAGATAAGATTCCTGACTTAATGTATGCGTTTGAAGACTAAGAAAAGATGGAAGCCCTCGTTATGCAACGAATACCACGAGCAAATCGGGCACCTGATAGGTCTTTCCCTCTTGAATAGAGAGTATAGTTCGTGGTTGTAGTGACATTATAATCAGTTAGTAAACGTGTTTTGGTTGTTTACTCACTTGTGAAATACGTTATTTGATCTTGATAATGTTCACTCTCTGGCACTAGAAATACAGAGGGAACCTAGTGTGATTTATACCATGGCATGTGGTATTAATAAAATGTCAACCCCGGTGGCGGTGTGTAGAACGCATACCAATACTCCGACCTTACTCCGATCGCATCGTAAAAATCCGGCCCAACCATATGTGCAGCAATCTGCATCCACCCTTCATCACCATTCTCCTCGTCCACATGCTCCCTGGCCTCCTCCCTCCAATCTAAGTCCAAATCCTGGTCCCAGCAGCGTACGAGATTAACCCAACCCCAGTCCAATTCATCATATAGGTCTACATCTACTGTGGTCCGTAGCACTTCCTCGTCAACCTGGATAAAGTACAGATACCGCGAGGCGATATAATCCTTCTCGCCGTCTACGGCACGCGGCTGCTCAGATTTCTCTGCCTCCGTTGCCCAGGCGCGGAAGTGCTGGCGGAGCTGGTCCCTCGACGCGCCGTCGAATAAGCTCTGATCCGAGACAAAGGTCCACTCGAGACTATTCGCTACTTCGGGGGGGAACTCACGCTCCGCCATCGACTTGCGCGATCGGTCATTGATGAGTTTCTGGAATTGAGCCCAGGCCTCGTCGTCGCCGTACGTACAGCGGTATATTACCCAGCCCCATTTATCGTGTTTGAAATGACGGAGGTCAGCGAGGATGTTGTGGGGTACGTCGTCGACGTAGTTTAGCTTGAAATGATGGCGCCCCGCAAGGGTGTTTTGGGGTACGTCGTCGATATCGGTCGGGGGGTCGGAGGAGGGTGTAGAAGAATACATGAATCTAGGCGAAGGCGGCCGTGAAGTTGAGCTGCGGTGGGTTGGACAGAAGAGCAGGGGCTTTTGGAGATGTCTGCTTTTTGGATATGTGGAGAGGTATGGTGTGGACAGCGGCGCCCTGGATCGGTAGATACGTCGGATGCCGTGTCCAACTTGAAGTGGACGAATCCAGCAGAAGGAAGCCATTTAATTTTTACGAAGCAGGTGGTCGTTTGTTGAAACCTGCAATTATATATGGGAGGACTATTAAGTTGGCACCATAACACGCTTAGCGCTAGGTAGAACCGACATTAGCAGTCGGTTCGGGTCTGGAACACGGCTTGTTTAGGGGCGATTCCGGGGATTGGCTGGGATGGAAAGGAACATGCCCTGGATCTGGGCGCTTCCTAGAAACCCTTCTCTACCCCGGCTTGGCATGCTCACCCGGGCTCAAATTCCGCGCTATGCCTATTGGCACGATTGAGACTATCGTCTAGGTGTTTACTCAAGCTTGTGTATGGCAGAGCGGACGGGATGCCCAATTCTCTTGAGTCTATGGTCGTATGTGGAAGAGTGTAAAGTGTTGTGGGTTAAGAACTGCAAAGCTGATATGCTTAAAGACTTCATAGAAATTGTCCCTAGTGGGGTCGTGGGGCGCGCTTGGTTGTCGTGTTAGCATAATATATTCTTGGGCTTCTTTAGTAGTACGCTAGCGCATTGGGAGCAAAAGTTCATAATCGATAGGTTGGTAGATTTAGGGGATGTAGGAAGGGGGAAGGTAGAGAAGGTAGAAGAGGCATTGCGAGTGTTACTGGGAAGGTTTAGAGGTAATGCGACGGCATTTATTTATAAATATAAGTTAAGAGGTCGGAATAAAACGAGTAGGACAAAGTGATGTGGGATACACATAAAGGGGTCACTGGCTCAAGCACTCACGCACTCATCAAACAAGAATAATAACTGAAAATCAGATCCGCCGCTCGCTCGCTCGCTCATTGTATTCATCCACTCCCCCTCGCTATCATCTCATCATACAATCCCATACCCCTCATCCCCGCCGTGAGGCATCTCTCATCTCCTCTCTCATCACCATTTTATGTCCCTCCCCTTGCCGTCCCAGTCCCAGCCCCAGTCCCATCCCATCCCTAACCCCCCTCCCCGCCCCTCCATCCGGTACCACAACTAGTTTACCGCTGTTAACAGGCACAAGTAAGTAGCTAGACTTAGCTGTATCCATTAACAGCGGGAAAGCAGACCACTGTACCAGATGGAAGGGAGGGGGTGAAAAAGTAAAATAATAGTAATAAATAAAAAAGATTCACGAATAGCCGCCCCTGAGCCTGTCGCTGTGTACTGATCGGCTTGAACACCGTTTTGCAAATGGATGATAAAAAAGCACAGTAGGCGGGGGAGAAAATAAAACAGTAATAGGTGGAGGAGGTGAGGGGAGGTTGTGGTTGTCTCCCCTCGACCCGGCCGCCTGGGGTGTAGAAAGTGCGGTTGTAGGTGTAGATAGATGTTGATGTAGATGTTGATAATGTAGATGTAGACGCCAAACCCCATTTTCCCCGCCTGCCGGAACGCCGTGGTGAGATGTGATATGAGCTATAGAAGCGTGACGGGTGGTGGTGGTGATGTGCGACGTATCGCGAAAGGGGCGTGCCGACCAATGCGGCGCCCCGAGGTATGGGAGCGGCGTCGTGTATCTCGCGCTGTCATTATGTGCAGCGCGTTCGAGTATATCGATCCAGCGCACCAGGACAAGGCAGGGCGTTCGCCGTCTGCCCCAAGTCCGTTAAAAAGCCCGTCGTGTTTCAATCGTCGTATTCGTAACTTCAAGTCCTCCAGGCCATCAACCTCGCGCGGCCAAATATACTGCTCTCCTCACGTAGCCAAAAAGTCCATCCCCATATCACTTGCAATGCCCTGCCAATCCCAACTCCTCTCATCCCGCTTATCCATATACCTCCACACCTCCTCCAGCACCTCCAGCGCGCGATCCGCATTTCGTAACGTCGTATACGCTTTGATCCGCCTAATACTCTCTCTTATCGGTATCCGCTGCTCCGGCTCGAATGCTGCACACCCGATGATAAACGTCGGTGTCAGCAACACAGTCTGGCACGGGTCGTTTGAAGGGATCAACCGCAGTAACTCCAGCGCGCCGTTAACAGCAGACGTGATCTTGGTGTCCGGCGCCCAGCGCGTCGCTTTCGGCGGATAAATGCTGCGCCACAGATACACCCAGAGCATCTGCTTATACAGCAGTCCCGCGACATGTCGGACCTCGCCGATGGGCCATGCGGACTGCCATGCGCGAATGGAGGCATCGATCTGGGAAGCGCGGTAGAGAGCGTTGTAGTCGACGATGGGATCGATGTCTGATTCGATGTTGATGCGGATTTTGTTGCGGAGGCGGGTTATCGAGGACATGAAGTAGAAGAGGTTATCCTGGACGCCCATGAGGCACTCGGCTTCGGGCTGGAAGAGGGCGGGT